>JAKFHU010002353.1:0-10924 GCA_023783475.1 Daubentonia madagascariensis
TGCTTTCTCGAATATATCTCGTACATTGGTATATTTTTAGTAGGTTTTTTAAAGGCCCCAAAAAGAGTATTTCTGGGTTAAAATGGATCATATAGTGGGCCTCTTTTAAAAAGGGTGCGGAAAAATGCCCCGTAAGGCCGGGGGGGGTTTCCCAAGGGAGGTTTGTTTGGGGGTCTTAGGTGTTTTCGTGTAGTAAAGGGATTAATAGGGAATACGTAGGCCCTTTGGGAGGGCGACAGCGGTTCGAGGGTGGGAAATGAAAATAGGAAAAAATTAATTTAAAATGCGCGGGGCGTTGAGTGAAATTTGAGTACACTTCCATTAGTGTATGAAAGGTGGCCCGGTGTATATTACCCATCGTACGGAGGGTTTGTTTTAAAAAAGATATTTTGTGATTACTAAATGGAACAGGGGGGGGGTTCTTGTGGGGGAATGGGCGAATGATTTTTGTTTTTGGGGCGGAACCGTAATAGTGGCTGCTATGTGGGGTTTCTATTTCCCATTCATTGTGTTGGGGGTTTTGGTGTAAAAAGTAGGAGAGGCCTGGGTTTTTGCCCCAAAATAGGATTAAAGGGGGTTAATTAGGGATCAATTTTTCCTTTTGGGGTTAGTGTTTTATTTTTTTTAAATTTTGGGGAAACTTGTTTTCAGGAATTGTCGATTTTGATAAAGTAGAGGGGGTTGGGGGAAAGTATGGGGGGTAACAAGGGGAAAATAAAATGGGTAACCCGATTTGGGATGAAGAGGGGTAAATTTTCGTTCTTTTTTTTTCCGGGGGTTTATTTTTTGGTTTTTATTTTTTGGTCCGGGTTTTTTGGGGGTCAATTTAATTTTTTAGTTGGGTATAAAGAAGGGTTGACATCAAAAATGATGTGGCTGTTATTGTCTAGTTGGGGTTTCACTGTGAAAAGGTTGTTTTGGGTTCCGCCCCTTAAATTAAAAGGGAGCTGATTCTTCCAAAATGATTTATAATAATTAGTAACATTTTAAAATTTTAGGGGGTTAGTTCAATACAATTTGGGATAAAGCTGTGGCTCAAACCCCAGTTTCTGAGCATTGACCGTAGTTAAGCCCCGGTCGGGAGCTATCAGGTTGGTTGATTCAGGGCGGCCTGGGATTGCATCCGTCTAGGCCAGTGAAGGTACTGTTCCCTGAGTGTGTAAATCTTTGAGGAGCTAAAACTCGAATAGGGAATTCCCCCTCGTAGACTATTCCATTCGACTTTTCCCAAAATCGAAGTTCTCCGGGGGTGAGAAAAGTTGGTGAGGTTATGTAGAACCAAAGGTTTGTTTCATATCTTATCTCATAGTTCAGTTCATTGGGGCCCAGTTTTAATGGTTAGGAAGGGTTTTTAATTTCATCTATATGTCGAGAATACGTAGGATGGTAGGAATAAGGATGAATATTGCAGGGAGGATTGTTCCACCCGTTCCACTTTCTGGGGTTTATGGTGTTTGTTTTGGGGGTAAGGCTGTTGTGATTTTAAGGAGATAGTATGAGGACTAAAGGCTAATTATAAAGACAATTATTAAGTAAAGGCTGGAAATTAGAAGTCTCTATGATAGGGAGGGGGCGTCTTGGAATCCCATTTGGGCGGGGTAATCCCTGGAGTTATAAAAGGAGTAACCTATATTTAGACTATGACAAGTTAATGTAATGTTTTACTATTTCCTCCGGTTAAAGAGTCATAATGGTTTGGAATTGGCTTGAAACCATTTTAGGGGGTTCAAATCCCTTTCCCTTTTTTGTTAGATTTTTGACGTGTGCGGGTTCTTCCAAATGTGTGATATGGTGGGCGTCAGCCATGAAGTCATTCAAGTGGGTTTGTTGTTGTTAATTCTACTGTTTAGGACTTCTCGTTTTGAGGCGAATGCTTCTCAGGTTATAAAGATTTTATATGACTGGGGTCAGGGAGATGAAGGGGCCGACAGATGAGATGGGTGTTTTCATATTGGTTGTGGCGTCGGGGTAGTCAGAAGCGTCGGGGCATGCCGGATAGCCCTAAGAAGTGTTGTGGGAAGAAAGTAAGATTTACACCACGAATATAATTGTGAATGTGAATTTTGGCTCATGTATCGGTTTTAGTGTATAGCCTGAGAATAAAGGAAATCCCGTGTACGAAGCCGCCTATAATGGCGAATACAGCTCCTATGATAGGACATAGTGGAAGTGTGCTACTACATAGTATGTAGCGTGTAGAACAATGTCTAATGATTGAGTTTTGGCTAGAACAATGCCTGTTATCCACCGACTGTAAAAAGGAAATAAAGCCCAGAGCTCATAGTATATCGGGTTTTTCATTTAATGTTACCCTCCGTGTAGTGTAGCCAAACAGCTGAAGAATTTTAAACCTGTGGTGATTGCGAGAATCATGGTAGAGGATGTGAAGTATGCTCGGTTTGTCAAAGTCTATTACCACTGTGAACATTGTGTGGGCCCATACGTGAACCTAGAAAGCCAATAGCTATTATAGCTCATACTATGCCTATGTAGCCGAAAGGTTCTTTTTTTCCGGAATAGTACGTGACGATGTGGGAGATTATGCCGAAGCCCGGGAGAATTAAGATGTAAACTTCAGGGTGGCCGAAAAATCAGAATAGGTGTTGATATAGAATGGGGTCTCCTCCTCCGGCAGGGTCAAAGAAGGTAGTGTTTAGTTGCGGTCGGTTAGGAGTATGGTAATCCCAGCTGCTAGACTGGAAAGGGATAGTAAAAGTAGAAATGGTCAGTGATTATTACGGACCATCGAATAAGGGGTTTGGTATTGTGATATAGCTTTGGTGGTTTCATGTTGAGAAGTGTTGTAATAAACGTTAATGGCCCCAAGGATTGATGAGACTCCTGCTAAGTGGAGTGAAAAATAGTTAAGTCTACGGAGGCTCCGGCGTGAGCCAGATTTCCTGCCGAAGGGGGGTATACGGTTCATCCTGTGCCGGCCCCTCCTCCACTATTGAGGAGGCAAGGAGGAGAAGAAAGGACGGGGCGATATTCAGAAACTCATGTTATTTATACGGGGAAGGCTATATCAGGGGCTCCGATTATTAAAGGCACCATCAATTTCCGAAGCCTCCAATTATAATGGTATTACTATGAAGAATATTATTACTAAGGCATGGGCATTTACAATGACGTTATAGATTTGTTCATCGCCTAGTAGGGTCACTGGTTGACAAAGTTCTGCTCGAATTAGAAGCTTAGGGCTGTTTCCTACGATACCTGCCCAAGCAACAAAAAGTGAGGTAAAGGGTTCCGATATCTTTATGGTTTGTTGAGTACAGTCAACGGTTGATGAACATAGGTATTTGGTAAATGGCAGTAGTAAGTATTAGACTGTAATCTAAAGACGAAGGTTGAATCCTTCTTTTGCCAAATGGTCCTGTGGTGAATTCTCATGTTGAATTGCAAATTCAAAGGAGCAGCCTCAACCCTGCCAGGACTTCTTCCGTTTCATAAAAGAAGTGGAGGCAGTGGATTGAAGCCAGTTGATTAGGGTATTTAGCTGTTAACTAAATTTTCGTGGGGTTAGAGCCCACCAATCTAGGGAAGGATTTACTTAATTAAAGTAGTTGATTTGCATTCAATTGATGTAGGGTGGAGTCCTGCAGTCCTTATTATGCAGGAATTAAGTAGCGAGGTAATTTCTTAGAGCTTTGAAGGCTCTTGGTCTACTTAACCTAAATTCCTAGCTTAAGTGGCAAAGGTTGGGGAGAGTGGAAGGGATAGGGTGGATACCGTAATCAGGGGGTATAGAAAGGGGTCTTTTTTATGGTTTGAGTTCGCCATATTATTTTTATGCTGTTAGTTGTAGGGAATGAGGTTAAGGATGTGGAGTATGTTAATCGTATGTAGAAGTAAAGGCTGAGTAAGGTTATTATGGTTATAAGTGCAGGGAAAATGATATTGTCATTTTTTGTGAGTTTCTTGAATAATGATTCATTGGGTAGAAGCCCGTGAGTGGGGGTAACCCCCCTAGTGAATAGGAGAGTGGCAAAATTATGGTGGTTATTATTGGGTTTTTTGTTTCATAGGCGGGCTAATATTAGTGGTGGTATTTGATTTTAGGTAGAATATGGAGATGTTGCGATTGTTAGTATTAGGTAATGGTTAAATTTAGATTGTTGCAGAGGGGTTATATATGAGGATAGTTGTCATTCAGCCTATGTGGGCGATGGAGGAATAGGCTAAGATTTTCCGTAGTTTGCGTTTTGATTAAGGCCTCCCCAACCCCCGAATAAGATTGATAAAAGGGCGAGGGCTAGTATTATGTTGAGGTTTATTGATTCGTATATTTGGAGTATAATAGAGATTGGGGCGAGCTTTTGTCATGAGAGTAAAATTATGCCTGAGAATAGGGGGGATCCTTGTGTTACTTCTGGCACTCAGAAGTGAAATGGTGCTAGCCAAGTTTTATTGCTAGGGCATGGTTATTATTGTGGAAGTAATTGGCTGGGGTTCTTTGTACTAGATCATTGTCCTGTTGTTTGTCACATTGATGATGATGGCTATTATTAGTAGTATAGAGGCTGTTGCTTGTGTTAGGAAATATTTTGTGGCGGATTCTGTTGATCGGGGATTTGTTTTTTTGGTTATTAAGGGATAATGGTTAGCATGTTAATCTCTAATCCTGCTCAGATTAAGAATCAGTGGAGCCGATTATTGTAAGTGTACCTATGAAGAGGGAGATTAAGATGAGGTGTGTGATGGGGATTTTTATTAGTACGGGAAGGACGTGAACCAAAATTTTCGGGGTATGGGCCCGATAGCTTGCTTAGCTGACCCTACTTTGGGTTTTAGAGTGTGGTGTAGCGGGTAGCACGAAGAATTTTGAATTCTTAAGGGTAGGTTCAATACCTATGGCTCTAGAAATAAGAGGGTTTAAACCTCTATGGCTTACTCTATCAAAGTAATTCTTTTGTCAGACATATTTCTATATATGTGGTGGGATAGTGGATAGTGAAATGGGTAGGGAGATATGTCATATGCATATGGCTAATGTTATTGGTAGAAAGTTTTTTCATAGAAGATGTATTAGTTGATCATATCGGAATCGTGGGTATGATGCTCGTACTCATAGAAATGCTATGCTTAGGAGTAAAGTTTTAATGGTGAAGTTAGTTGTGAATGTCTCGGGTGAGAGGGTGTTGTGTGTTGTTCCTAGGAATAGGATGGTGGTTAGGGCATTTATTATAATAATGTTGGTGTATTCAGCTATGAAGAATAGGGCGAAGGGCCTGCGGCATATTCAACGTTAAATCCTGAGACTAATTCAGATTCACCCTCTGTTAGGTCGAAAGGGGCTCGATTTGTCTCTGCTAATGTAGAAATATATCATATTATGGCTAGTGGTCATGAGGGATGAGTATTCATGTGTGTTCTTGGGCCGTATTAAGGGTATTTAGGGTGAATGAGCCACTTATTAGGAGAATTGATAAGAGAATAATAGCCATGGATACTTCATATGAGATTGTCTGTGCGACTGCTCGGAGGGCTCCGATGAGGCGTATTTTGAATTTGAGGCTCATCCTGACCATAGGATTGAGTACACGGCTAGGCTGGATGTGGCTAGGATAAAAAGTAAGCCTATGTTTATATTAGCTAATGGGTAGGGGAGGGGGACTCATATGGTGAGAGCAATAGATAGAGCCAGTGTAGGTGCGATGATGTAAAGGGGTGTAAAGGATGTTAATGGTCGTAGAGGTTCTTTAGTAAAAGTTTCATTGCGTCTGCAAAGGGTTGGAGTAGGCCGTGGGGGCCTACAATGTTGGGGCCTTTGCGGAGTTGCATGTAACCTAGAATTTTCCGTTCGATTAGTGTGAGGAATGCCATGGCCAATATAATAGGGATAATTAGAGAAAGTAGGTTAATTATAAGCATGCTGGTAAGGAGAGGATTTGAACCTCTGATTTTAAAGTTTTAAGTTTTATGCAGTTACCGGGCTCTGCCACCTTAACGAGCCCTGTTTTTGGGCAGGGT
Organism: Daubentonia madagascariensis; assembly: GCA_023783475.1. Taxonomy (NCBI): domain Eukaryota; kingdom Metazoa; phylum Chordata; class Mammalia; order Primates; family Daubentoniidae; genus Daubentonia; species Daubentonia madagascariensis. Next base: position 5,974 of record JAKFHU010002353.1, read on the forward strand.
TGGTGGTAGTTTATTAGTTGAGATTTATTCATCTATTGTGCTGAAGGCACTTTGTATCGAGGTGGCCTTACCTCTCTTGTCCTTTCGTACTGGGAGAAGTGTTAATAGATAGAAACCGACCTGGATTACTCCGGTCTGAACTCAGATCACGTAGGACTTTAATCGTTGAACAAACGAACCGTTAATAGCGGTTACACCATTAGGTTGTCCTGATCCAACATCGAGGTCGTAAACCCTATTGTCGATATGGACTCTAGAATAGGATTGCGCTGTTATCCCTAGGGTAACTTGTTTCGTTGATCAAAGTTAATTTGGGTCAATAGTTGATATTTGCTTTGACTGGTTATGTCTAAGTTAAAATCATTCGGAGGTTTTGTTATTCTCCGAGGTCACCCCAACCAAAATTTTTAACCCAGAGGACAAATTTATGGTGGTTTTTTAAGTGCTTAGTGAGTTTGTTTGGGTTAGTAATTTAAGCTCCATAGGGTCTTCTCGTCTTATTGTTGTATTCCCGCCTCTTCACGGGAAGGTCAATTTCACTGATTGGAGATAAGAGACAGTTAAACCCTCGTGTGGTCGTTCATTCGAGTCCTTAATTAGAGAACAAGTGATTATGCTACCTTTGCACGGTCAGGATACCGCGGCCGTTAAACGAAAGTCACTGGGCAGACAGGGCCTCTAATATTGTTAATGCTAGAGGTGATGTTTTTGGTAAACAGGCGGGGTTTGTTTTTGCCGAGTTCCTTTTATCTCTTTAAATCTTTCCTTGAGTGCATGCCTGTGTTGGGTTAACAGTTATTGAGGTAAGTTTCTATTAGGTGTTTGGTTTTACCTCATTGTTAACTATCAGTGGGTATTCGGTCTGATATAAGCGTATGCCGGGAGAACGGTGTTCTTGTTTACTTATGCTAACAGTGTCACTTCCATTGATGGATGGATTGGTCCAGTTGTGGGATGGGAGATAATGTTTAGTTTTGGGATTAAAGATTATTGTTTGTGTCGAGCTTGAACGCTTTCTTAATTGGTGGCTGCTTTTAGGCCTACCATGGGAGCTTGGGTTTTTACTCTCTAATTAAGGATTTCTCCTGGATCTAAAGAGCTGTCCCTCTTTAGAGTAACGTTTAAATTTACGTGGGGATTTAGTTTTTCTTTGGGTAAATTTAAAGTTGAACTGAAATTCTGTTCTGGACAACCAGCTATCGCCAGGCTCGGTAGGCTTTTCACCTCTACTCATAGATCTTCTCACTATTTTGCGACATAGATGAGTGGGTTCTTAAAAATTGTCCATAAGTAGCTCGTCTGGTTTCGGGGGATTTTGCTGAAGTTCTCTTTGTAAAAGTGGTCTTGTTAAGTCATTATGCGAAAGGTACAAGGGGTGATCTTTGCTTTCTAGTACTTTAGATGTTCTTTCATCTTTCCCTTGCGGTACTGTTTCTATAGCGCCAGTTTTTTCTATCTCCTATACTAATAGCTATGTTTGTGTAATGTTTTGATTATTTTTGCGTGTTGTTTAGTTGTGGTGGGATTTGGGCTATTTCGGTTCAAGGTGATCATGTAGTTGAGATCTTCTGGTGTAAGCCGTAGGTGGGTTAAGCTACCGCCTAAGATCACTCAGCTTTGTCCAGTTGCTTACCTTTACGACTTATCTCTTTGTGTATTCATAGCTATTGTGGTTATGGCTAGACTTGAGGGGTATTACGGCGTTTGCGTGCTTATGCCCTTCCTGTGTCTCAGGTATTTAATCTAAACCCTTCGCTAGTGATTTTATAGTTTCGTGCGGAACTTTTTAGACTTAGCCCAATCTTCCACTTATAGACTATCCCTTGACCAACGCTTTCATACCGGTAGTATTAGTTGGGCTTACTGTTAGCGCGCGCTAGATTGACCCGTGTTTATGAACTGTATGCTATAAGGTTGATTGCAGGGGTGTGAGGTTTATGGGTTTATCGTATGACAGGCTCCTCTAGGGGTATAAGCCCGCCAGTCCTTTGAGTTTGGCTGTTGCCTATAGTACTCTGGCGAATAACTTTGTTTATTAGCCATTGGGGTTTACGGCTAGGCATAGTGGGGTATCTAATCCCAGTTTGGACCCTAGCTGTCGTGTGTTCAGGGTATTAAAACTACCTTCGTAGGTTATTTTTATTTTGGCCAGGGCTTTTTACGGCTTGGCTAAAGCTTAGTTTTAGTTCTAGTATCCTTAAACACGCTCAACGCCGGTAGGGCTATTAGCTTGGGTTAATCGTGTGGCCGCGGCGGCTGGCACGAGATTTGCCAACCCTGTTTGAATGAATGTAGTATAGCTTAGTCGAACTTTCGTTTATTGCTTAAGGTTAGTCACTGCTGTGTCCCGTGGGGGTGTGGTTTAGCAAGGCGTCATGAGCTACATGAGTTGTGTGCTTGATGCCCGCTCCTTTTGGTCAGTAGGATCTGGAGGGCATTTTCACCGGGGCGTGGAAGCTTGCATGTGTAAGGCTACTAATAGCTAATAGTAAGGCTAGGACCAAACCTATGTGTTTATGGAGCTTTGCGGGCTCATCCAGGCATTTTCAATGCCTTGCTTTGCGGTAGTTTAAGCTACATCAACACAGTGACGCTTTTGTGAAAAAGAGGCTAAAGTGCTATGTCAGTATTGGGGCTTTGTTTGTAACCTGTAAAATAAAAAGGTTACTTTTCTAGTTCAGAAAGCCTAAAAATTGGTTTAAAAATAGTGTTTTTTAAAATTGATTTAATTGGGAGTTTTGGGCTAGGAGTCGTTTCTGGTTGAAGTTATAGTTGGTTGTGGGGGGGGGGGGCTCGGGCGGAGCCGAAAGCTTTTGTTTTTGGGGTTTGGCAAGAGCGATTTAGTTTCGGAGATTTTTTGCCCGGGGGGGGGGGGGGGGGTTTTGTGGTACGTTATGCGTACGTTATGCGTACGTTATGCGTACGTTATGCGTACGTTATGCGTACGTTATGCGTACGTTATGCGTACGTTATGCGTACGTTATGCGTACGTTATGCGTACGTTATGCGTACGTTATGTACGTTATGCAGTAGCGTCGTTATGCGTACGTTATGCGTTATGTCATTAGAGCATGAATTGATTAGCACCTTTAGTGATCAATATGTGGGTGAAGGGTGTACATGGTAAGTCCGACTACAACTGATGTTGTGAGTGCAAGCCGGGAGGCTATGCTGAGTCGATGCATCCCCAAAGTTAAAAGATACCAAATGCATGGTATTAGAGATATGCATGATCACGGTGAGGGTAGTAATTGACCCATCGAGATGTCTTATTTAAGGGGGTTAGTATGGGCGACTTTAAAGAGTATGGCCCTGAGGTAAGAACCAGATGCCAGGTATAGTTTCAGGTTAGGAACTCTTAGGTTCTTGGGCCCGGAGCAAGAAGGGGGTGCATGTTGGGCGGGTTGTTGGTTTCTCGGGGTTTGGTGATCTAGCTAGGATTAATGGAGATGGAAAGGCATGTTGGTGTGAAAGGATTTGACTGGGATGTCTTATGTACGTTTGAAATGGGTGTACGTTATGTACAATTAAACGGGGATATGTACGTGCTTATATGCATGGGGTAGAGGTTGGGATGTACGATTATGCATACATGTATTATGTAAAATCAAGCATTAATAGTATATAATACATATTCATGGGGAGGTGCAAAGAATGCACGACGTACATAGGCTGGTTGATTTGGAACATGCCATGTTGTAAATTTTGTTTTGTCCGAGGAATTTAGTACTGACATGGCACGGGGTGTTTGGGTATCTTCTTAAAACAAGGAGTAGTTTAAAAAGAATTTCAGCTTTGGGTGCTGAAGGTGAAGCGGAGTGTTTTCTCCTTGAGTTGTCCTAGGGGAGGGGTCCGCCATTTTTGGTTTACAAGACCAAAGTAATGAAATATACTACGAGGACTCTTCATTTGAGTATTTTGTTTTCGATTAGGCTTGTCATTGGTATTAGAATAATGATAATGGAAAAGTATAGGATGGAGGCTGCTTGACCAATGAGGATGAAGGGGTGTTCTACGGGTTGTCCTCCGATTCATGTGAGGGTGAGGAGATCTGTGGTTAGGATTCAGAATAAGCATTGGCTTATGGGGCGGAAGGCTATGCTTCGTTGTTTGGCTGTATGAAGTAGGGGGATGCAGGTGAGGATTAGAATGGATAGGACGAGGGCTAGTACGCCTCCTAACTTGTTAGGGATGGATCGCAAGATCGCGTATGCAAATAGGAAGTACCATTCTGGTTTAATGTGGGGTGGGGTATTAAGGGGGTTAGCGGGGGTGTAGTTGTCTGGGTCTCCTAAGAGGTCGGGGAAGAATAGGTTAGGGTTATGAGGAAAAGTAAGAGAAGGGTCAAGCCTAAGATTCTTTTGTTGTGTAGTAGGGGTGGAATGGGATTTTGTCGGAGTTTGAGGAAATTCCTGATGGGTTGTTGGATCCTGATTCGTGGAGAAAGAGAAGATGGGTTGTTGCGAGGGTTAAAATGGTGAAGGGTAGGATAAAGTGGAAGGCGAAAAATCGTGTTAGGGTAGCTTTGTCGACGGAGAATCCTCCTCAGATTCATTCTACTAAACTGGTTCCGATATAGGGGGTTGCTGAAAGTAAGTTTGTGATTACGTGGCAACTCAGAAGGATATTTGTCCACATGGGAGGACATAGCCTATAAATGCTGTTGCTATCACTGTAAGTAGGAGAATGATTCCGATGTTTCAGGTTTCTAAGTAGGTGAATGATCCGTAAATACAGGCCACGTCCTGTGTGGATGATAGGCAGAGAAAAATATTGATGCTCCGTTGGGGATGAAGATATCGAAGGATTCAGCCATAATTTACGTCTCGGCAAGTGGGAGATGGAGGAAATGCGGATTTGTAATCGGAGTATAGTGCCATAGCGAGGAATAAACCCAGTTAAGATTTGTAGATTAGGCAGGTGCTAGAGAGAACCAAAGTTTCAGTTTTTT
>JAKFHU010002355.1:0-19912 GCA_023783475.1 Daubentonia madagascariensis
ATCCAGACCCATATAGTGCCGTGGATCTTTAAGGACTATAATCCTAGAGAAAGAGCAGACAAAAGAAACACACATAAACACACACATATTTTTGTCTTAAGCTAGACTTTAAAGAGAACAAAACAATTTTCCCTCAGGGGAGTTTGATTTGGTATTTATGCTATGTTACCTGGGGAATATTAGGGGGAGAAATTAATATGAAGTGTCTATCTTAATCTGTTGACATTGCTATAATAAAATACCTGAGGCTGGGTAATTTATAAAGAATAAAAATGTATTTCTCACAGTTCTGGAGGCTGGGAAGTCCAAGATCAAGATCTTGGCAGATTCAATGTCTGGTGAGAGCCTGGTCTCTGCTTTCAAGATGGTGCCTTGAACTCTGTGTCCTAACATGGCCAAAGGGACAGAGGTCCAAAAAAAAAAAAAAAAAAAGGAGGCAAAGTGGACCTAACTAACTCCTTTTAGACCTTTTATAAGAGCACTGCTCCATTCATGAGGGCTCTGCCTCCCAAAAGCCACACCTCCAAAGGCCATACCTCTTAATACTGTTGTATGGGGGGTTAAGTTTCAACATGAATTTTGGAGGGGACACGTACCATAGCAGTGTCTTTAGGGTGACCTTAAAAGATCTAACAGAAATAGCTCTGTTGATCATGATCTCACAATCCAAAATTACGAAGTCAGCATAAGTAAGAGTCAGCAGAATTAGAGATCAGAAATTTGAAAAACAGGATTATTAGACACAAGTTATAACTTAGCTATGTTTAAAATGGTTAAAGAAATTGAAAATGGAGTAAAAAAGCATGCAAGAGAAGCCTTAACTTACTGGAAAACCAGGCATATTTAAAAACAAAAAGCAACAATTATACCTGCTAGAAAATCTAAAAAATGTCACTGACATAAAAAGAGAATAACAGATTACAAAAGATTGACATAGCTGAGTTGAAAATTGGTAATATTGAGCTGAAGTTGAAGAGCTAAATCTTCAACCAGTACAATTAGAAAGGGAATGGAACATGAAATAGAGGCTACATGATAAACAGGATTAAAAAAGGAGGTCCAGTATACACCCAAATGGATTTGCATAAAGGAGTATAGAAAATAGGGAAGAAGAGAAATATTCAAAGGAATAATGGCTGAATTATCTTCAGATTCAGGGGTCTTAATTAATTATAAGCAGAATAATTTTAAAAATAAATCTGGACATATTTGTTAACACTAACATTACAAAACCTCAAAGACGAAAAGTTCTGAATAGAGCCAGAGAGATAATACATTACCTACAAAGGAACAACAATTTGATGGACAATATACTTCTTAACAACAATAGCTATCAGAAGACTGTGGAAATATATAATGTACAATATATGAATAATTCAAATATGTTGAGTTGAATATATTCAATCTGAATCGAATTCAAATATGTTTGAATTTAATAATTCAATTTATATGCATATATAAAATACCTGTCAACATTCAGTTTTTTTACACAGCTAAATTGTCACTATAAAAGCTGCTTGCATTAATAAAATATAAACTTTTAAAAAAAGCACTGAAGAGTTAAGACGGAAAAATAAAAATCTAAGAGGAGGTAAAAAACAGAGAAAGAAACTCTGGATTTAAAGCTACTTTTGCCCTGAAGACTTTTGCCAATCTAGAAGAAATCTGTATGAAATGGAGCAAAAATTTGGCAATTTTCTGATGTGAGGAAACAAAAATCAAAGCCCGAGACCCACCAAAGCAGAGTCTGACAATCATCCTCCCCTCTACGCATTTTAAGCTGGGACCTTGGCATATGCTTTTAGGGTGTGGTTGAAATGGAAGTTTACTAATCCTTACCTGGTGGCTCTTAACTTGATTATATCTGCAAAGACTTTATTTCCAGATAAGGTTGCATTCACAGCACAATTCAAGTCTCAAAATGCATTATTTTGATTCCTCATCAGTAAATCATGGATGATAATAATATGTATCTCATTAGGTTGTTATGAGGATGAAATGAAATAACAGATAATAAGCAGACTAATATAACACATTAATATTAGGTCATTAAGTATGAAATGTCTGATTTCAAATCAAAAGTGTAGTTTACTATATCTCAAACAAGAAGCAGTACAATTAATCAAAGTATGAGCCTAAACTGTCGACACAGCTTTGCCATCTTAACGGTAGTTTGTTTACGCCAGCAGAGCAAGAGGCAATGAAATTGTGAAAGGTGTTTTCCACAGCTTGTTGAGAATTAAATATTTTTCCTCACAAGAGGTGGTCCAAAGCCTGGAAGAAGTGGTAGTCAGTTGGTGCAAGGTGAATATGGGAGGTGACAGAATTTCCAAGTTCAGCTTCTTTAATTTGAGCAGTGTTGTTTGTGTGACATGTGGTTGAATGTTGTCTTGCAAGAGGATTGGCCTGTCTCTATTGGCCAATCTTGGCTGATTAATCACAAGCATCCTCATCATTTCATCCAGTTGGTTGCAGTAGACATCTGCTGTAAGCAATTGACTAGGTTTCATGAAGCTGTAGTGGATAATACCAGTGTTGGACCACCAAATAGACACTATTAGCTTTTTTTGATGAATATTTGGTTTTGGACTGTGATTCAGTACTTCATCTTTATCCAATCATTGTGCTGAATGCTTGCAATTGTCAAAAAGAATCCATTTTTCATCACACTTAACAATATGGTGTAGAAATGGTTTGTCTTTATGTTGTGACAGCAAAAAAAGGCAGGCTTTGAAATGATTTCTCTTCTGACACTCGTTTAATTCATTTGGTACCCATCTATCCAGCTTCTTTACCTTGCCCATTTGTTTCAAATGGTCCAATATTGTTGGAATAGTAACATCAAACATTGCTGCTAATTCATGTGTAGGTTGAGATGGATTTGCTTCCACTACAGCTTTTAGTTCATCATTATCCACCTTGGTCTCAGGTCACCCACATGGCTCATTTTCAAGATTAAAATCACCAGAATGGAACTTCTCAAACCATTGATGTACTGTGTATTCATTAGCCACATCCTTTCCAAACTCTTTGTTGATATTTTGAGCTGTCTGTGCTGCATTGCTTCCACAACAGAACTTATATTTGAAAATAACATGAATTTTTGACTTATCCATGGTTTCACAAAAATTGCTCTAAAAAATATGAAAGATAATCACAAGCCAAATGTGCCTTTGCAAGAATGAGGATGTACCTTCACAGTAAACATAAAATAAGAAATGTCAAAATGAAATGTCTGAGATATCAACTGTCAAACTTAGTACTTAAGGAAATCAGATATTTCATACTTAATAATCTAATATCTCAATGAAGATTTATTGTTGTTATTATGAGTACAACCCTTGGGGTAATTATATACTAAGTTTTGATCTCCCTAAGATGGCAGAAATGATTGTTTGATGTACAATATTTGTAACATGTAGTATAGGGCTTAGTACATAATAGGGTCAAAATTAATATCTGTTAAATACAAAAGTAGATGCAATTCTATCCTTGCAACATGGTGTTGGAAGGTTCATTATCCCCACACTCCAGATGAGGAAATTACCGCTTTGAGAGCCTATGAAAGAAAGTTGCCCCAGGAGAAGCAGCCAGGAAGTGGTAGAACAAGTGTTCAAGCTGAAGCCTCCAATTTTCTCTTCCCAACATCCCCATGATCTGAGAGTGGAGAGGGATTATTCATTTATAAGAAACTCTGAGGACACGAATATTTTGCGCAGTATAAATTGCATGCTCTTAGCAACATAAATACCCTTGAACAATGATTCACTCATGAAATAGTTTCCTTCATTTAGCGTGTCTACCAACTCTATTTGATGCTTCCATTGTCCTTGGAGCTTCACCTAGGACCTCTACGTAGCAAGCTAGAGGCAGGGCAGGAGAGTAGTTTGTATGTGTAGGGAGTGGGATCATATTCCATCTACATTTCTGCCCTAATGTCTCCTCCTCCAGCGGTTGTGGGGAGCAAACTGTGAGACCTAGAACAAGACTCCATTTGTTCTTCTCTCTTCAAGATCCTTGTGCTCGCCAAAATGATCCCAAACTTAGCCTGAATATTCCTCCAGAGAGGCTATTTTCTAGGTCCTATCATGTATCAGCTTAGAGTGGTGACTGTACTAGTGACAGTCCCATTTGTTTTCCCAAGGAAGCAATGACAGGTGTTGCTCTGTGGAAGATCAGTATTGTTGACAGTTGCATTGTCTAAAATCATACTTTGGCAACAGAGTTTAGACAAAGAACAACCATGAAGGTAAAATCTTGGACGTGAGACCACATGCATGAACAGGGCCACTCCCAGGGACCTGTTGGGTCCAGACCACTGATGCTCCCCACTGGATGAGAAGGGCGTACAGGAAAAGTGCGCCCCATTCCCCTTAGTTGCTTGTGGTCCGTGCTCCTTTGATTGCTGGGAAAGTTCCTCTATTACTTCCCTCTACAGAATTATGGTGCTGAGGATGGTCTTATTCAGTTCCTTCCCTACTGGTATATCTAGAGAAATTTTCTTGAAAAGATTCCACACTCAGTTTCCTTACAATTTTTCCTAGAGTTTCTTTTTATTTTTCTTTCTCTTTCTTTTTCTCTCCCACCCTTCTGTCTTCCCTCCCTACCTCCCTTTCTTTTTTTTCTAATTTTTAAGAATAAAATTGTATATATTTAAGGTGTACAATTGATGTTTTGATACACATGTACATAGTGTATCAAACTGAATACTACAGTCAAGCTAATTAATATATCCATCTCTTCACATAGTTAGCCATTTTTTTGTGTGTGTTGAGAACACTTAAGATCTGCTTTTTTAGCAAATTTCAAGTATGTGATACACTATTATTAACTATGGTTCCCATCCTGCACATTAGATGTCTAGAACTTACTCATCATTTACAGCTGACATTTTGTGCCCTTTAACCAATATCTCTTCATTTCTCCCACTCCCCACCCACCATTCTACTCTCTGCTTCTGTGAATTTGACTTTTTAGATTCCACACGTAAAGTGTGATCATGCAATATTTTTTTTTCTTTAGCACAATGTCTTTTTCTTTATCTGGACTCCTCATGCCTTTGGTTTTTTCCACCCTTACACCTTTTATAATATACTCTCCTGGGAAATGGACCATAAGGCTCCAGGCTGCAGGTGCCTAACAAGGACACCTACTCCTGTGAGCAGTGGGGAGGGAAGAACATAGCAGAGCCAGGGTGCATAAGATCAGCCTCCACAGCTCCTGCAGATGTTTAGGTGCTGATCCAACAGCCAGGAACAGCAGCAGTGCAGCCTTCTGAAGCTGGTGAGTCTCAAGATGGGGCCAGGGAAATTATGAGGAAGAAGATACTGAGGAATGGAGGGGAAGTTCAGGAGCCTGGTATGAGATGGAGATAGAGCTCTTTCAATAGTGCCTGGTGTAGTAGATGCCCATCCTGCTAAGGTGCTTAGATCCTGGCACAGAGCTGAGGCTGCGTCGTTTTGTGGCTTATACACCCAGAACTTGGGTAGGCTCAACTCCTACCTGTATCATGGCTAGGAGGCCAAGGCTCTATGCCTGGCCGGGTCAGAATCTTCTTTCTGCCCTAGTCTAAATTCAACTATAAGCTAAGGTGACTGCTCCTTCTTCTAGGCGATCATAGCTGGGCTCGAATCTTCCATCGTCATTTTGGTTAGTTCAAGACCTGTTTGAACTATGAACCACTATGAACAAAGAACTGCTATGACCACCCCTTTGTGAATATCAGTCTGTGAGTAGGAACTGATGGAGTTGGAGCGTTGAAGGTGAAAGAAATGCCCTAGATGGCCAAGGATTCCTCATTTCTCAGATTAGGAGGCCTCTAGTTTCACTAAGGAGATTACAGAGAGATAGAAAAAATGGTCCCAGCTATTAAGGAATTGAAAAAGGACTAAAAAAACAAAGCTGAAAGTGCATTATTACCCAGAAGAATCTATCCATGCTATAGGATGTTTGAAAAGGACACATTTTTCTCTGTATTATTAACAGTTAAAAGATCCTTGGAGCTATTCTTGAGTCTGGTCTTTCTCTGCATCCTCAGTCTTTCTTTTTTTTTTTTTTTTTTAATAATTTATTTTTTTAATTTCAGAATATCATGGGGGTACAACACTTTGGCCATACACATTGCCCCTGTTCTGCCCATGTCAGAGCCACAATCGTGGTCATCTCCCAAACTGTGCTCCCCACATCCATTCAGTGAGAGTTTTTCCCATCCCTTCCACCCCCCTCCCGCCCGCCCGCCCTCTGATGAATGTTATTGCCCTGTGTGATGTAAGTCTTTCTTACATTAAATTTTCTCACAGTCCTCCCCATCCCTCAAAATTATCCTTTCTTCTCCATTTGCATGGCTACTATTTTTGTTCAGATCTTGATGACTTTTCATTTGAACTACTCAAGATGCTCCAAAAAACCTCCCTAACTTCTGTGATTCCCCTTTGACCCATCTGCTGTGGCCTGAATGTTTGGGTCCCCACAAAATTTATATGTTGAAATCCTAACCCTCCAGGTGAAAGTATTAGGAAGTGATACTTTTGGAAGGTGATTAATTAGGTCATAAGCGCTCATGATTGGGGTTAGTGCCCTTATAAAATAGACTGCAGAAAACAAGCTAGCCCCTTCCACCATGTGAGACACCCTCTATGAACCAGGCAATGGGCCCTTGCTGGACACTGAATCTCCTGGCACCTTGATCTTGGACTTCTTAGTTTTCAGAACTGTGAGAAATAAGAGCTTTCTGTTTATAACCACCCAGTTTATGGTATTTTGTTGTAGTATCCCAAAGGGACTAAGACATCATCTACTGCATATCACTTCTGTTTTACAAATATTCAAGTATTCCCTACAGTGTACATGATAATGCCTACTCTCAGAAAGACCTCTAAGGGTTCTGGCAAGGCTGCCACTGCTTACCTTTAAACATAGTCTCCTGACCCTCTACTTTCCTACCTCCTTCCCCCAAAGAACTTAGGATCTAATAACCTCTAATGCTTAATCATTAATCATTACTTAACATCCATCTAGGCAGTTCTTCCTGCTGTATTGTCTAAAACAATAGTCCTCATTTTTCCCCAGAGGAATGTTGTCTCTTTTCTCTGTCCTTGTCTAATACTCTTAGCTTGCCGCACCTCTGGACCTAACAGAACTTCAGGAAATGATAGCCCCTTTCCCCTCCCACAATAACACCTCAATTTAAGTATCATTTATTCTATTTCACATGTGAGAAAACTGAAATAACCACAGCTCCTGTTTAAATAGCTTTCAGGGTTACACAATGAGTATAAGAGCCAGAATTGGAATTTATTTCATCTGAAGCCAACTTTTAAACCCTATTTTTACACTGCTTCATTCATCTGCAATTTTGTCTCTTTCCCACTATTTTATGATTACCGTTATTAGAGCTGTAACTGTACTGCATTACAAATGTTTGCAAGTCAATTTTCTCTATTAAGTAGGTAAACTCTTAGAAGATAGTGGTTTTTGCTTAATCCATGCTATATGACAGCATATTTATCATTAAGACCAGGAACTGAGAATGAACTATTTTCTCACTTGTTCAAATATCCATACTGGAAAGGAGAAATCTTTTCAGAAAAGGTAGATATGTTTTCTATTTATTTCTCAGATTGCACTGTGGGTCATTTTTCTGATTACATATAAAAATACAGGGCAGAGCTGATACATGATTGTCCCTACTCGACTTTTACTCCCCGAATTCTTGGTTAATTGTAAAGCCTTCCAATGGGGAGAAATTTTTTTTCTAGTGTGTATTGTATAATTTGTGTTTGGGAAGTGTGGGATATTCAAAGTGAAAGTCCTTGGGTCAAATAATATCTTCATTATCTTCTCTGGCAGCTGAAGTCTGATACCTTCTCATACGCACCTCAATCCTCTTACAGGAGACTTGTCAAATGGGACAGGTGGGCAGGATGTGTAATTCCAGCTATACTGATTATATGTCTCCTGGGATCCATCCTGCCATGGCTCCCTGGCTATTTTCTGCTTCTTTAGCTGTGATAGCCATTACTGTTACCCTTCTCAGTACTTGGCTACTGGCTTTTTGTGTTGTAGTGAGTGAAAACAGATGGTGCCCCACAAAAGAAACAACTGCAATCAAAGCAAATGAGTCTATAGACTATAGATTCAATATGCTAAGATAATTGTACCCTGGTCACAAAGAAGCATAGGTAATTTTACCTACCAGGTAAGTGAGTTTCTGCATAAATTTATTTGCCTAAAGCTCACTCACTCACTGAAGTCTATTCTACATTTGGCAAACCTCAAGTGTTTTGATTAGAGCACGTCTTCGAATAACGTTATTTCATTCAAAGTCATTTCATTATAATGTGAATGAGAAAAACAATCGATTTTCAGCCAAGGCCACTGGGCTTTGCATGTTTTCCCCTTATCAGTGTGGGTTTTCTCTGGGTACTCCAGTTTCCTTCCACATTCTAAAGATGTGCATGTTAGGTGTAAATTGTCCCAATGTGAGTGTGGGGGTATGTGTGAGCACACCCTGCAATTAGTGGTGTCCCGTCCAGGGTTGGTTCCCACCCTGCTCTCTAAGCTGCTGGGATAGGCTCTGGCCACCTGTGACCCTAAACTGGAATAAGTGGGTTGGAAAATGAATAAATGAATACACATTATTGTAAAGTAAAAACTTATAAAGTACATGGTAATAATACAAATGCACAACAATAAGTGATGCAGTATGAAAACACGCAGCAAGCCTGACATATTTGTGATTGTTGGTTTTTGAACTGTGTGGCAGTAGGAGGTGCTCCTTAGAATTTTTGCTTTGCAAACACCTATTCCTTGATTTAACCTACCACCACTACGCCTTCTGTCACTCACTGATTCACTAAAAATTGGATAGTTATTTTCCTTGTTTTTATTAATTTTTCTTAAGTGTGTGTATAGCTGACATTTATTTCAATGTTTAATATTAGAAGTGTTTTAGGTCTTTATTTAGAAGTTTGGTGATGATTTTGTGACCAGAAATATGTTGTAGGAACTTAACTCTTGTTTCTATCAATTAGCCTATGGTAAATTGTTTTTGTTACAGATTGTTTCACTTAAAGTCACAGTTTCCAAAAACCTATCATTGATGTTAGGTGAGGACTCACTGTACTTTTCTTAAAGGTGTCTAGTTTTAGTCCTCAAAGATATCTCTTGTGAGTTATGTTCTCTTTAGAATCTTTGAGATGCTCTTTTTCTACTAGGAATCCTTTACTAAGTTGTAAAATTAATTCTCAAGGAAACAATTTCACAGCTCAAGATAGATACTGGGGAAGAAAGGAGAGGGTTTGGCCTGAGGTAAGGACATGGCCTGATAACTATTTGAGCTTCTAGCAGAGTCTTCTATTGGATAGCTAAGCTGGGAGCTCTACGTGTGTCAAATATCTTTGCTTTACAAAAGTATATTCCCACCCTAAGTATGGGAAACCAAATCCTTGGAAGTTTCTAAGATAAATCAAGTTTGGGGGGTAGCATGAAGTAGAAAAACTATCATTTTGGGTCATTGTTAAAAGGGAACAGAAAGAAGTTATTTCCAGGATGCTGCCCAAGAACATTGGCTGCCATGTTACTAAGAGGAAAATGATTCCTGGTATGAGGCAAAACGAAAGGAGGCAATGTTCAGGTTTCTAAAGAGTAGGCTATCTGGAAAGTAACTACATTTTGTGCAAAACAGAACAGAATAAACTTTCCTCTCACCTCTAAAAGTGTCCATGAATACAGGTAATTTCTTCCTACCTCAGAGGGACAGGCATTTCCATTCCAGGCAACTGGACCTTGCTTTCATACTGCAAATTGAAAATGATGCTGCAGGCTGGGGGCTCCAAATGGCTATTTATTTTTCCTGTGGGAGAGCCAACTTCATACTTTTTATTCTGTTTTGCTCCGTTACCAAAGTACTTACTCCAAGGCCCACAGTTTTTGCCATGTGAATAGTACTTACTCTTGGTTTCCAATATAGAAATTTTGTTTTGTGAAAAGAGGGGTGGAGGGAAGTTAGATACTCTGATCACATAACTGTTTTACCCAAGAACCCTCATTGATAGTATTGAATTCTGCCCCCATCCTCTCTAGAACTTTACTTCATCAAATATTTCCTTTTCCTCCTAAATCAGCAACTACCAGCACCACTTGAAATTCTTAGTCTAACCTGTAGACTTTACAGCATGCTTAGGTTTTTCCCCAATTATTTTATATGCTAATACCTCTTTACATTATTTCTTTTTTTCTTCAAATAACAACAAATACATCTTCATTTGCAGGCTTGAATTTTCTTCTGGCTTCTAGATGCCTTGTATTTTGAATGATTGCTGGAAAACTCCACCTGGATATTTGCAAATTTCTCAGGCCGAAAACTTCAAATATAAACTCATTTTCTCATTCTTAAAACCCTCTCCTTTTTCCCATTCTCCTCTTCAATTTCTTAGTAAAGGGTTCTTTCTTTCTGTCACACAAGCCCCCAAATAGGAAGTCATCCCTAACACTGTGACTTGAGATTCAAGACCCTGTTTCCTTTGTCTTTCTTCAGTTTGTTCCCTATCACCTTGCCCAATAGCAAGCAGTAAGTATATGCTTGGGCAGTGGTCATGTAATGAATCCTCAAATGCCTTTCTTTACTCATCCCCTACCTATAATACTTACTGATTTTGATTTTGAAATTTCTCTTCAATCCATTGCTTCTTGTCCATACGGAAATAAAGAAATGGCTCTTGGTGTAAAGAAGGCGATCACTTAGCTAAGGAGCAGGCAGGGGCTTGGTGTGATTTCAGAGATATAGGACCATTCAGGGGACCCCACTGAGGATTCACCCAGAGAACAGAGAAGGAGCAGCCTCCAGAAAGGTCCAGGAGCACTACTGACCCACTGTCTTCTTCATGGTAAACTGAGACTAGGCTTCCTCAGAGCAGGAAAACAAGGATTAATAGTACACGAATCAAGGCCCCCATGATAAGAGTGGTGCATCTCTGAATAGTATTTCTATGACAGAGTAGATGATAGCCTGACCATAGTAGGGGATCCCAAGGTCCTTCTAGAGCAGTACATGTTAAGAAACAACATGGGTGAACCAAAGACAGCCATGTTGCTCAATCTGGCCCAAACCCTTGGTATTCCTGAAGCCTCCAGGCCTCTTTCAACTCTCTGCCCAAGCTAACATAATATTTCTCCTGCTTGTTATGTTTCAAAGTGTACTCCTCTTTTGGATCTCTCCCTCCACTCCCAAAGATGCTTTTTATTTGAAAAAGTCATAGCACTTACCATTTCTTCCTATCCCTCTTGTTGTACTCCTCAGTCCTGACTGTCTCTGTTACCAGAACAGGACATCCACAGTCCTTTCAAAGGAACCAAACCAAAGAAAACATTTTTGAGCCTTCACAAAGAGAAACAATAGCAAATAATTTAGTAAGAGAATGATGGACGCTATGTCTTTCAAGTGAAATCCTCTTTGGGGCAGGAAGGAATTATTACCCTTGTGTGGGGTTGAAGGCTGTTCTCCCTCTAATCCAATATTTCCTAAAGAATGAAAATCAAGAATCCTGAGATGAGGCTCTGTCTAGTTCTATGGAGTAGAGGGCTGGGCTTTTCTTGGGCCTACATGATGTAGCTGCTGCTTCTAAACACTGAAGGAAGGAAGGGCTCAGTTAAATAATTGTGCTTGTCAAGGCTCAATAATGTAGTGGCTGAAAACAGACTTTAGAGTCAGACTCCCTGCTTCACAGTCCTGCCCTCACCACGTACTGGCTCTCTGATCTCGATGAAACTACTCAGCTCCCCTTTATCTCTCTTTCATTACCTGTAAAATTAGGATAATCATATTAATTATTCTTTAATATTTTTAAAAGAATGAAATGCAATGGTGAATATAAAGCATTCAGCATAGCGTCTGGCACATGATACATGCTTGGTTAAACATCCGTGATGATGATCATGGTGATTTAAATACTTGATTGGAACAAGTTAACTGCTCCAGTGGAAACCCAAGCTCTACTACATCTAGGACACATACTTTCTATGTTGATATATTAATACTTCTCTACTACATTTTAAGGTATTCTGGGTGTCCAGCTTGATCAGGATTCTTTACATGGCATCACCCAGCAACTACACCACTGCCCCAGTCTCTGAATTCCTACTCATCTGCTTCCCCAATTTCCAGACGTGGCAGCAGTGGCTGTCCCTGCCCCTCAGCCTCCTCTTCTTCCTGGCCATGGGGGCCAACGCCACCCTCCTGATCACCATCTGGCTGGAGGCCTCTCTGCACCAACCCATGTACTACCTGCTCAGCCTCCTCTCCCTGCTGGACATTGTGCTCTGCCTCACTGTCATCCCCAGAGTCCTGGCCATCTTCTGGTTTGACCTCAGGCCCATCAGTTTGCCTGCCTGCTTCCTCCAGATGTTCATCATGAACAGTTTCCTGACCATGGAGTCCTGCACATTCATGATCATGGCCTACGACCGCTATGTGGCCATCTGCCACCCACTGAGATACCCATCCATCATCACTGACCAGTTTGTGCTTAGGGCTGTCGTCTTTGTTATATCCCGGAATGCCATTGTTTCTCTTCCTGTTCCCATCCTTTCTGCCAGACTCAACTACTGTGCAGGGAACATCATCAAAAACTGCATCTGTACCAACCTGTCTGTGTCCAGACTCTCTTGTGAAGACATCACTCTTAATCGGCTCTACCAGTTTGTGGCAGGATGGACGCTGCTGGGCTCTGACCTCATCCTTATTGTTCTTTCCTACTCCTTTATCTTGAAAGTTGTGTTAAGGATCAAGGCTGAGGGTGCTGTGGCCAAGGCCCTGAACACATGTAGTTCCCACTTCATCCTCATCCTCTTCTTCAGCACAGTCTTGCTGGTTCTGGTCATCACTAACCTGGCCAGGAAGAGAATTCCCCCAGATGTCCCCATCCTGCTCAACATCCTGCACCACCTCATCCCTCCAGCTCTGAACCCCATTGTTTATGGTGTGAGAACCAAGGAGATCAAGCAGGGAATACAGAAACTGCTGAGAAGGTTGTAAGAGGTAAAAAGGATTAGACTCACCTTTGGAGTTGCTAATAAAAAGTAGGGACATATTCTTATGTTGGAAAGGATATTCTCCTTTTTGATCCTGAAATGAGTTATGATTCTACTTTTTCCCAGTATCTCAGGCAACAATGAAAACATTCGTTTGTCAATCTTTGTTTCTTGTTGCTTCAAAGAAAATCTTCCTTTCCTGGATTCTGTGGTTACTTGGGAATTTTCCATAATCTAATCCATAACTGAGGGTCTTGTCAAGCCTTAGCCAAATGGAACTGGATTAGAGTGGGAGCATTTGGCCACTGAAGAAAAAAATTTCATACAATGCCCTTAAAAAGGTCTGCCTGTCTCCAGATGTGCAAATGACACAGATTCCTTTCCTGTCTCTGATTCAGCCTGGCAAGGCCCTGCCTGACTTTTGTGCCATGAAGGCATTACTTGGGATGAAGTGCAGATGTTGACCCAAGAACTTTGGCTCTTGTGGGTTGAATGCTTTGCCCTGAACACCCCAACTGTCTTCTGTATCTCCTCTGGCAGATGTGCCATCCACTGGTTCCTCAGATCCTCCTAGACAAGTTAAGATTTTCAGTCTGTGCCAATCCTCTGGGTGCAGCATTTCCTATTCTTTTAATTCCTTTTTAAAATTTTTATTTGTATAAAGGCATGAAGTACATGCTACTTTCTTTTGCATTGAAGCTCATCTTTGCTGAATGACTTGTATTAAAATTTAATATTTCTATGGTATTTAAAATTTTTTAATACTTTACAACATTTTCTATTACAGATCTATGTTCTGGTCCTAACATACTTTTAAACTTATCTCAAACTTTCTTTGTTTTCTCTGCCATGGCAGCCGAAATCAATCACTCACTACTTCCTGAAAGTTTCCTCTGCCCATTTTGCTGTCTCTTTCTAATCATTTGATACTTACCACGTTAGCCTTCTTTTACTTGTATCATCATTTGCCAAAGCCCATTTTTCCTGCTAGGTTTAATTCAAATGCCATCTCGTGCAGGTCTTCCTTCCCTGATCTTCTCAAATGGAATTATTTCTCTTGCATTTTGAGTAGCTGTATGTCTTTCCCTGACACTCACATGCTTCTTTTAGGTTGAGACATTATTTTATTCATCTTTTTGATTCTGCATGATTTTTTTTTACTGTTCCTTATATAGTATAAGGAACACCTTATATAGAGAAATTTAAAATAAAAATTTTGTTGAACAAGACAGAACATTTTATCAGGGCACCTCTTATTTCTCCCTTTCTTTGAAAACTTCTTGGAAACAGCAATCACATCTTACACTATTATGTGTCCTTACAACACAAGCATTATTTTAAGCCAGCACTAAATGAAATTTTGTATAGTAGAGACCACTAGGATTGGGATAGTCTGGATAATTGGAATCTGATTCTCAGATAAAGCAATTTGGTTAAACTAGTCTACTCAGATTTTGTCAACTTTGGCTAAACTTGTGGGTCCTTGGTTTCATTACCTTGAAAATGGTGAATAATAATCTTATTTCTTATTGTTGTTTTGAAGAGTGGATAAACCAATCATAAAGGTTTTTGTACAGTATTTTAAATGTATACACGTTAAATTACATACGTTTTAAATGAGTTATTATTATTATTATTTCCCGAAGCACACTGCTTCCCCTGCTGTCCGCTGAACAGCAGGTAGGTCATTGTCTCACACCCCATTTACCTTTGCCTTGGGATAGATGTATCCATGTCATTTGAGTCCTTCTCTGTCCCTATAGGCATTTTTATTACTAGTTTATTTTCTTGAGAAATCCCCTTGCTTATGTGAAGATTATCACTTAGGAACCCAAAACCATCAGGTGCCCCATAATATTGCCAATTGGATATATTCTATTTATATCCAGTGCAGTCTGAGTATGCCATGATGCTTTCCACAGCATCTCTTCAGAAACACAAACGTACAGGTGTCAGTGATGTGGCTGTGTTACCACCCCAGTGCTCACCTGGATTCTAATGCCACTTGCCCCTCAAAATCCTCTCCACAGTCCAATCTGGTATATTTGAGGGAGCATGACAGGTCCTGATGCAATAATCATGAAATAGCAATCTGCTTTGACCACAACCAAGCCTCTGTCTGACTTAAGGCCTTTAGCTTATGTGAATGGATCACATGTTGTGTCATCCTGGTTTTTTATGTTCCTGAAATGTTCTCCTTCCTCACTCACTGCTTTGGCCACCATGTACCCCCTCATATCCATGTTCTTCTGGCCACACTCTATCTCCTTGTGCCACCTGCACTTAATCCTCTAGTCAATGACTTGACAGATCTGCCAGAGAGTGCTCAGGGTGTTATACACAAAAGGATTGATCTGAATACATCCTAATCATTTTCCTCAGAGGCTTCTGCCAAGGACACAGCTGGTATCCCGTGGCTGGTCTAGATTATATGGATAGAGGTCATTTCACAGTGAGCAGTCCTTCTAGTGCTAGTAGACCCAGGTCAGAGAACACCCACAGACACTTGACTCCACAGCTTCCTGGATGTGCCTGGATAGCTGAATTTGTGAATATTTTCTTCATTCTTTCTTTTGCTCCTGGTTCCAACATTTCCCTACTCCTTGTGTTAGAGGGATTGGTGACAGGAGAAAGAGATGACAGCTGTAGATATGTCACCACTCCTCCTTTGCCCAATGATGGACCATGCAACATCATCTGGAATGGGAAGGGAAAGTCTCAACTTTTGCCTTGTTTTAGGTTAGAGTGTCTTCAGAACCTCTGAAATAGTGCATATGAAATGACATCGATTAGATCTTGCATTTCTGCTAATGAGAACTAGGTAAAAACTTACAAGAAGACTGTTACAATTGACGTATTGCATCCTGTTTGTTGGATGTTGACCTCAGATCTGGCTTACATTTTGTGTGCCTAAAAATTAACACATTTTGTTCAATCCTGAAAGTCAAGTCATTTCTACCTTCAGGTAAGATGCTCAGGTGATAAGAACATCCTATGTTGGGATTTCATATTGGTGGAAGGGGTGGAGTGAATAGTTGGTCTTTCTACTTTCTCCTTTCTTTGTAAATTTTACTCCTAATAAATAGTTTGCTGTCCAAGAGACTGAGTACTATGACTTTAAATTGTCTGGCACAATATGGAGGGATTATGTGAGTTGTTGTTGCAGGAGGAATTACACATCCTCATCAGCTTTTTTCCAGGTCTAGGACTTAAATTCTGGCAAGTTGTCCTGATGGAGCCCAGGCTATGTCAGAGGACAGCTATTGGAATGAACTTCCTTGACCCTAGAGGTACTTCCATTTGGTAGGCTATAACAGGATGTAGCTTGATCTTTCTTTTCATTTACACCATTTGCTGACACTTGCAATGTGGATATGATGGTGGGATCTGAAGCAGCTTTCTTGGAGCACAAGATGTAAAAGTGGGTTGAAGATCACGGAGCAATAATATGGAGGAGCCTGTGTTCCTGACACTGTCTGGGCCACCAATTCTATCTTGAACCTGAGCCAGAAATAAAATTGTGTCTGGATGAAGCCACTATATTTTGGGGAATTTTTGTTGTTTATAGATGAATCATAGCATAAAAAGTATGTTTTCAATCTTAGATCTTCCAAGTGGATATGTATACTTCTTCCTGAAGTATCTTTTAGAATTTCCTTTTGTAAAGGTTTGCAGTTTTTGTTTGTCTAAATATGTCTTAATTTTACTCTCACTTAAATCTACTGTCAGAAAATTGTTTGTATTATTTTGTTATTGTATTTTATTTTCTACTGTGTCTGTAATCTACTCCTATTTGATTCCTAGCATCATTTATTGGTGCCTTCTCCATTTTCCTTGATCACCTATGCTAAACATTTACCAATATTATGAAAATAATCCAATATTTACTTCCTTTCATCTCAATGTTGGCACTGGCCATTTGCATTAACCTTTTCTTACCTTTCATGGTGACTTATATTCCTTTACTTCTGTGCAACCTCAAAGATGCCTTAAAAAGGACATTTATAAAATATTTTTACATATTTTATAAGTGTATTTTTTTCTGCATTTAATCTTTTCTCTAAGAATTAGTTTTCTGCTTATTTAGCCTGGTCCTCGTTTTTCATGATGCTTGTTCTGCTCAAATATTTGTAGATTCTTATGTGTTCATAGCTGAGAATTAAATGGTTGGGAAGTTGGCATGAGTTTTCTCAGAGGCTGTGGCAGTCACCACCTCTGTGCCCTGACCGTGGGACTCCGTAGGTCATTGTGCAGGGATTTTCTAACAGACAGAATTCCCTTCAGGCTGTCAAGAGGAAAATGAAAGGTGAGCTGGATTCACTCATCTTTTCCTGAAATAAAGAAGCTTTTATACCCAGAACTAGAGATGATTCAGTATATTTTGCTGATCTTTGGAGCTGCCTTTCCATGATTTTTCTCTGTTTCTAACTTGGAGAACCAAAGTTACCTCGGAATTGCCTCTGTTTCTATCTGGTCCCACTGCATTCATAGGGTTTGGATATACAGAGGCACCTCCTTCACTTTGTAGGGAGCTAAGACCCTTGTCGCTTTGTGTGCACAGCTTACTAAATGGATCCAGGTGCTCTGGCAATGCAAGACTAATGACCTCATCAATTCACTAATGGATTGCTTTCTATTGCTGTTATCATTTCTGTTGATTTTGAGCTTGGAGTATTCCCTGGATCTCTTGATAAGAACATGTCCCCTCCTCTACATCAAGTTTTTACTTCTCTAATTCCTCTTTCCCTAACTAATAATCCTTGCCTTCCATACATACTTACCTACAAATTGGTGTGCAGATTTCTGTATTGTAGTTTTATAAATAAATCTGATCAATATGATTTATGAATTCCAGAAGTTTCTCAAAGAATGTGATTCAGTCCTTGTGCACTTCCCCATAAGCAGACAGGTTGAAACATGTTTTGTACTTTTGAAATAAAATAACCCCAACAATATCTATCCAATTGTATTAGTGCTCCTTCTTCCCACATAGAAGAGAAAAGGGGAGAGAAGAGAGAAGTGTTCACTCCCATATTTCCTTCTTGTGGTGAGAGGAAGCCTTCCTCTGTGGAAATGTAAGTGGAGGACATGGGGTTCTTCCCTAATGGGCAGTATGTGGGCTCCTTTCTCATACTTTGGGTGAGGGAACTGAGGACTGTTGACAATGTCACATGGGGGGTTGGAAATCCATGGGGAGGGGAGAAGGGCATTTTTTTTGTGTGCTGGGTGATAAAATATATCTCAATAAATTTCAAAGGAATAAAACATTACAGAATACATTTTCTTATCAACCCAGAATTAAATTGGAAAACAATAATACAAAGTGCAATGAAATGCCCTAAATAGTTAGAAACTAAACAAAGTACATCTAAATAACCCATAGCTAAAATAAGAAATTACAGAGAAAGTTAGAAAATATTTCAAACTGATTGATAACAACATATAGGAAAAGCTGTGGAATACAGCTAAAGAGAAAACAGAGAGAAATATATACCTTTACATGCTTATATTAGAAAAGAATAAAGATTTAAAGTCAATTATCTAAGTTGACAAATTAAGAATTTAGAAAAAGAAGATTAAATTAAGCCCAAGATAAACAAGAATAAGTAATTAATGAAGGCAAGAACAGAATTAATAAAATAGAAAACTGAAACAAGAGAGAAAACCAACAAATCTTAAAGTTTTGTTTAATAAAACAAAAAGGAAAGTTTAATAAAATTAATAGAGCCCTAGTAAGGCCTATCGAGGAAAAAGGAAGAATCACAAAGAATCGAGATGATGGTTGAAGAAGGAATTACTACTATAGATCATACTAGATATTAAAAGAATAATAAAGGAATATTAAAAACAATTTTAGCCCATAAAAACAATTTACTTATGAAATTTTAAGACTTGCAAAGTTTTGTGAATTCCAGCCACCAAACGCCGTAAGTGCAGTGCGACTAGGTGTTCTCAAGGGACAGTCTTCCTTCCCCTTCCTCTCCCCCCTTTCCCACCCTCCCCTGTCTCCCTTCCTTTGCTTGCAACTTCCTTCCCTTTTCCTTTTCCTCTTCCTTCCCTCCCTCTCATTCCCTCATCCCCCTCTCTCCTAGAGCCAAGTCCAATACAGTAGGAATCCCTACCACCTTCCTTTGCTGGAATCCCCCCTTTTTGACCCACTAAGAATGTCTTTTCTTCTCAGGTCCTGGTTTTAAGGGGCTCTCTGATATGAACTCTTAGCAGGCTCCAGACCCAGGCTTTGTATTTTAGCTCCAGCAAAGGTGATCTGGAAAACCCAGTCTGGACTCTCTCTTTGTACTAATGACACTATAATAAAGAAAACATACATAGAGTGGAATCAATAGGCATTAGAGGCCAAGTTTCAGATTTTTTTAGTTGGTTGCAACTTGCGGAAAGGTCTGAGTGTATGAGGAGTTTCTCTCAAAAACAAAAGCCAAGGACACAAAGGAATTAATATGAGTTACATAAAAATAGTGCAATTAATAACAGCTAACACCTATATAGTGCTTACTAGGAGCTCAACACTGTTCTAAGTGCTATTTATATACTGACACTTCTAATCTTCACAAGCACTCTTTGAGATAGGTCACTATTATCATCTTCATGCTGAATAAGGAAACTGAGAGCAAGACAGGTAGTCATCTGTCCAAAGTAACACAGCTAGTAGGTGATGGCGCTGGGATTTTAACTCAAGTAGCCCACCCTATAGTCTTTCTCACCATAGCATCTTGCCGTCCACCTACCTGCCATCCTACACACCCTGGTGGTAATGTGTATTAATTGAGATGCCACTCCATGCTACATTTTAATAATGTTCCGTTTTGCCCTGAAAAGTATGTTTTCCATTGATCATCAAGTATGTGAGTTACCTAATCCTTGCATC
>JAKFHU010002357.1:0-39409 GCA_023783475.1 Daubentonia madagascariensis
TGGTGCTTTGGCCAAGCTGAGCAGCCATGCATTCCAGGGGTGAGCTGATGTGGTACTCCCTGTCCCAGGGAGACAGAGCATTGGCTGAACTGAGACACCTACCCTATAGGCTGAACAACTATAGTATCTTGCTTCTCTGGAAGTGGACTAGCCCCCTAGAATCTGATCTGCTGAGACTCCACTCATGCTCAATGAGTGGAATCATAACTGTGCTGCTCCCTTCCCTCCAAGGCTCAAGTGACAGCTACACTTTGCCATTCTGAGGACCTTGCCACCACTGCCCTTGGCCTCAAAGAGTCTGGAATACTGCTGTATCTTACCATCCTAGAGTCCAGAGTCATCACTACATAGTGCTTCATTCTCCCAAGGCTTGATTTGCCACTGTGCCCTATTGGCACTGGTTCCAAAACTGCAGCTGTACTATGCTCCCTGAGTCCAAACTACAGAGCACCCCTTTTTCCCTGGAAGTGCTATGCCAGTGCTATGCCCTGCCCACCAGAATCAGAGTCATGGATACAACCTGCCCCCCTGAGCCCAAGCTGCCTATTCCTTGGATAGTCACAGATCCGAGCTTTGTGGGAAATCTGCATCCAACCCTGCCTCAGAGAGTGAACCTGCACTCCAAAACCCTGGTGCCACAATAGATTAGTGAGGACCCAAGTTCCACACCACTCTGAGTACCTGTGTCCTGGAACCCAGTAGTGGACTGAAGCTGCTTGTGGGCCATGTCAGACCCAACCCCAGGGCATACCACCTCAGCTAAGCTGGCCCATTGTGTGGGAAAAACAAGAACAGGAGAACCCCCAAAGCCTTGCCACTAGTGACCCTAAAAAGCTACACTGCTGCTGCCACTGCCACAAACTCCTACAGCTTAGGACACTGAGGTAGCCACAGTCATTGCTGACTTTGAACATAGCTAAAGAAGCTGCACGGAGGTTATACCACTGCATCTACTCATAACCAGAGCCACTACACTCTTCTCAACTGGCACACTAAGACTCATCTGCAAATGAAAGTCTTTCCCTAGGAAAGCCACTTTGTAAAGTTTGAAAGAGGTGATTACTCCACCAGATACATCAATGCAAAGACATAGGAAATATGAAAAACAAGGAAATATAAGAGCACCAGAGGAACACAATATTTTCCAGTAACTGACCCAAAAAAAACATTTATGAATTGCTTGAAAAAAAATTCAAAATAATGATCTGAAGGAAACTCAGCAAGATACAAGAGAATGCAGATAGATGATTCAGAGAAATCAGGGGAAAAAATGATGAACTAAATGAGAAATTCAACAGGGATAGACATCATTAAAAAGAGCCAAACAGAAATCTTGGAGCTGAAGAATTCAATCAATAAAATAAAAAATACAATAGAGAGTTTCAACAGCAGATAGATCAAGTACAGGAGAGAATTTCTGAACTTGAAGACAGGTCTTTTGAAATTACCCAGTCAGAGGGAAAAAAAGAAAAAAGAATGAAAAAGACTGACAACAGCCTATGGAACTTAGGAGACACCATTAAACAAGAACAACAAAAAGCTTTCACATTATGGGAGTTCCAGAAGGAGAAGAGACAAAGATAGATCTAGAAAGCTTGTTTCATGAAATAATTGCTGAAAACTTCCTAAGTCTTGGGAGAGATATGGACATTCAGATCCATGAAATTAAAAAGTTCCCAAATATGTTCAAGCTAAGGAAGTCCTCTTCAGGGTACACTCAATACTGTTATGGTTCTCTATAAATCATATGTATCTCTAGTATGAAGGTTAAAAGTCAAAACATCCAAAAATAACTACACATAGGGGTTACCCTGGCATGCAAAGCTGGTTTAAATATGCAAATTAATAAATGTGCTGTAGCACATTAACAGACTGGAAGACAAAAAGCATGATCATAGTATTTGATGTATAAAAAGCATTTGACAATGTTTGACATATTTTCCTGACAAGAACTCTTAACAGTTTAGGTATAGAAGGAACATCCCTCAACATAATAAAGGCCATTTATGAAAAGCCCACATAGCTAACATCTTAATCAGTGCGAAGAAACTTAATTTTTTTCGTCTAAGACCTGGTACAAGGCAAGGATGCCCACTCCTGTCATCTATATTCAACATAGTACTGGAAGTACTATAAGAGCAATTAAATAGAAAAAGAAATAAAATGTATCCAATTCGGAAAGGAAAAACTAAAATGGTCTCTATTCACAAATGACATGATCCTATATGTAAAAAACCCAAATTCTCCACCAAAAAAACTATTAGACATAATAAATGAATTCAGGAAAGTTGCAGGATATAAAATCAACATACAAGAATTCACAGAATTTCTATACCCAAGTAACAACCAAGCTGAAAAAGAAGTCAAGAAAACAATCCCATTTATGATACCATCAAAAAATGAAATAAGATACTTAGAAATAAATTTAACCAAGGAGGTAAAAGACCTCTACATCAAAAACATTGAAGAAACCTAAAGAGGAGACAAATAAATGAAAGATATTCCATGCTCATGGATTGAAAAAATTAATATTGTTAAAATGTCCATAGTACCTAAAGCAATGTATAGATTCAATGCAATCCATATCAAAATCCTAGTGCCATTCTTCACAGAAATAGAAAAAAATCTTAAAATTCATATGGAACACACATAGCCAAAGTAATCCTCAGCAAAAAGAACAAAGCTGGAGGCATCACGATACCCAACCTTAAAAAGGAGATCCTGCCATTTACCACAACATGGATAGGCCTGGAGGACATAATGCTGCTTGAAATAAGCCAGACACAGAAAGAAGAAAAATATTGCATGGTCTCACTTATACATGGAATCTTAAAAAAAAAGTCAAATATGCAGAGATAGAGAACACAACGGTGGTTACCAGGGTGAGGGGGAAGGAATGCAGAGATGTAAGTCAAAGAATACAAAGTAGCAAATAAGTAGAATGAACAAGACAAAAGATCTAATGTGCAACATGAGGACTATAGTTAATAATAGTGTATTTTATTCAGGATTTTAGCTGAATGAGTAGATTATAGCCACTCTTGCCACAGAGGGGAAAGGTAAATAACTATGTAAGAAGATAGATATGTTAATTTGTTCCACTATAGTAACCATTTTACAGTATATATGTATGTTATAACATCATGTTGTGTATCTTAAATATACACAATGAAATTTATTTTTAAAAAAGAATGTGAATAATATAGATAATTAAGATGGGACTAAAACAGGGCTTTTATAGGAAAAACTATATAAAAAAATAATCAATGGTATCTGGAATCTCATTTTATTCAGACTTCATTTTATTCAGACAATTTTAAATAAATTTGATAATAGAAACATTGCTTGGAGTTTGGTTATCTATTAATCAGATCTTATATGGATAAGCTACTTCTTAAAACAAGAGAAAGGACTTGTTCTCTGGAAATATGGTGGACCAGACATTCACAGTGGCCCTTTTTGTACAAACACTTAAAAATGCTAAATAAAAGTAAAACAGATATCTTAATGCATACGTGAAGTAGCAAGAAAGTATGGGAAATAAGTTAGGGCCAGAAACTTCAAGAAAGCATATTTTAAAAGAGAAAGGTAGCTCTGGAATTGGCTTTTTTCTGAGGGTATCTGCTGGTCCATAGTGGACTAAAGTCTAAGTTTAACCAGCCTCAAGCAGAGGGACAGAAGACAAGTCTGGAGCATAAGCAGATGGGAAGCTGGATCAGAAACCCATGCATAAAGCTAGGACCCCCCCTGAATGTTACTACCCTCAATGAGTGAACCAAAAAATGAGATACCCAATGAAAAAGACTAGTCTCTTTCATTTGTGGCTCTGGATAAACAGGGAACAAAATGGGGTGGGGGCAGAACTGATCTGATAATTCTTAGTACCAAGCCCAAACCCACCTGTATTTAGGAAATATAATCCATTTTACCAGTGTAGCTCCAAAAACCCTAAGAAAAATTTAGATTAACATTGCTCTGGGTTAACAGGGCCCTGAGGCACCTGCAGAAACAGACATAAATCCTTTGTGAAGGAACACACTTTAAATACGGGCTGCAAGGAAATCCCATGGGTAATATTTCAACGTACAAGAGCTCACACACACACACACACACACACACATACACAGTGTTATGAAACGAAATACCATGAGTCAAAGTCACATAAACAACAATAAGAAGAATGTAGAATCAGACCCACAAGGACTACAGATAATGGAGTTATCGGGCTCAGAATATAGAATAATTACGCTTCACATGCTCACGTACATCAAAAGGAGAGTTGCGAGTATGATGAGGGCACAGGAATCACACAAATCGACTAGGCAAACTTGAAAAGGAACCAAGTAGAACTTCCAGAAATGAAATAAATAAAAGGAATGGAAATAAAATTCTCATCAGGCTAATTAAGCAGCAGATAAGACATAGCTAAGGAGAGAATTGATAAACTTGAAGATAGAGGAAAATAGAAGATAAATTACCCAGAATGCATCTCTGAGAGGTAAAAAGATGGAAAATCTGAAAGAAGTCAAATGATGTGGAGAAAAGAATAAAAATGTTTAACATGCATTGAATTGGATTTCATCCAGTTGATTGATTATCAAATTGATAATCATCAAGTTAGCAATTGATTAATCTTCAAAATAACCCATGAGTTTTCATCTCTACAGATCTTTCCTATCAGCATGCAATGAAAAGTAGACAAAAATTGGAAGAAAAAAATTGCAATACATATAACCATCGAACGATTAATATCAGAATATGTTAAAAAAATTCTGATAAAGCTGTGTGCAACATACAAATAACCCAACAGAAAAATAGGAAAATCTTATAAATAGTCATTTGACGAAGCAAAAGCATGTATGTGCATAAATAAAAAGATCTTCCACATCAGTAACTAGCAACGTGCAAATTAAAACTATAAGGATATGACATTTCATACTCAATTAGTGGCAAAATTAAGGAGTCTAATAATATACTAAGCATTAGGGAGTATGTGTGGATCAGCGAGAGCACTGTCACTACTACAAGAATTGTGAATTGGTACAATCGCTTTGGAATACAATTTGGCATTACTAGTAAAGTTGAAACCCCAGCAATTCCACACCTTAGTTCCAATTCTTACACATGTGCACAAGGACATTTATGCAAGGAAAATTCACAGGAGCAGTCTGTTCATGATAGATTAATATGTCACAGCATATGTAGTAATAGAGTGTAAACAATCATACTAGCTACATGTATAACATCAATAAACTTGAAAAATATAATATGTGAAAAATAAATTGAAGAAGAAGTGATAAGAATTTCAAAAAGAAACAACTAACCCATAAGGTATTTAGGGACACATACGTATGTGGTAAAGCTATAAAGAAAAGCAAGAGAATAATTATGAAATTCAGAAAATATAATTCCCTGGGAGGAGAGAGGAGCAACAGGGGAGGGGCACATGAGGCCTCCAAGGCAATCTAAATTTACTTCTTAAGCTGGAGTGTGGGAAATAAATTAAACAAAACATAGCAATCTATTAGCAGAAATACTTGTCTCATAGGTTTTTGCTACAAAGCTATCTTCATGGAAGTACTTGGGCTAAGAATATCTTATGCCTTTTGAAATATCCTCCAGGAATTTTGAAGTAAACAGTTTTACCTACTTCAGAAGCAGCTTAGAAAAATAAAGAATAGGTGTGTATTCATTTCTTGTGGCTGCCATAAAAAATTACCACAAATTTAGTGGCTTAAAGCAACAGAAATTTATCATCTCACAGTTTTGGAGGCCAAAGTCTGAAAGGCGTTGGCAGGACCACACTCCCTCCGAAGGCTCTAGGGTAGAATCTCCCCTTGCCTCCTTCAGCTTTTGGTGGCTCCAGGTGTCCCGTGGTTTGCTTGGTTTACTGCAGATCTCTGATCTCTGCCTCCATTTTCACACAGCCTTCTCCTCTGTCTCTCTGTTTATCTCCTTTGTGTGTTTTATAAGAACACAGGTCATTGGATTTAGGGCTTACCCAGATAATACAAGATGATCTTATCATGAGATCCTTAATCTAATTACATCTGTAAAGACCATTTTCCCAAATAAAGTCACATTCATAGGTTCTAGAGAATTAAAATATGGAAATATCTTTTGGGGGGGGTGCCACCACTCAACCCAGTACAAGGTGATTGTAGGGTCATGGATCTTTTAAACAGTATAGTGTGGCAGAGGAATCAGTGTGTGATGTTGTGCATATGTGTGCATGCATGTGTGTAAGGTTAGAAATAATCTTAGAGTCCATTTCTAATGCTTCCCATTAAAACCTAGAGTCACACAGGAGGTAGCGGCAGAACTGGTCTGTCCCATGTTTAGAAGAACTCAAAGAAATGCTGCATCATCAGCTGAGAATGCTGACAGATTCTCAAAATTCAGATTTATGTGAAAGAGCTCTTTGCTTCTCACATCTCTGCTCCCTCACCTGAATAAAAGGGGAAGAGTATAGAAATGTTCATTGAGCTCCTTTAGGGAAATTTAGAATGCACAACCGTACTTGGGATTATCAACTAACAAAACTGGAAAGGGGAGATGATGAATTTACTTTTTCTAGCCAGTGGGTCAAATGGCTATTAATTCCTACCAAGTGATCTGTCTAAAGGTAAGATTCATTTCTGTTAGAACTCAAAATGGAGCACTTCTGAATACTTAGTTCTCCTGGCTCTGAGCAGAGGTACTTTATACATCAGGAGAAGTGCTGTAACTTAAGTATTGATAAAAAGAAGTTTAAAGAGCATTATTGCTATTTGCATATCCATATTAGATATTTCACAGTTGTTGAGGAGTTAAGATGATAGTTTGTTTCTGATTAAAAAAACTTTTAAGGAAAAATTATGACTAGAGAAAGGGGGGAAAAGGGCACTGGCATGCTTATTTTTAAAAATATCTGATTGTATACTATCTAAACTTGTCAAAAGGATATCAGAGTGGCTTTTTGGAGTTCCAGGGGGGTTCAAGATTGTTTTCAAAGTGATGTTGTTAATTCCACTCTAGCTATTTCTTCTCTTCTTTCCTAAGGAGATTTTAATTCCTGACAGTCACAGGATTTAAGTTCTACATTCACCACTAGGTGGTGAAAACACGGTGTCCTATTCAGCCAAGGCAGAGAGGAGCCAGAACAGAAGCTTTTGCAGAAAGGAATTGCTGTGGCCATTTAGTTCCCATAACTAATTAACCCCTTAGAAGGTAAAAATGAAGTCTTACGTATAGCCCTTTCAAAAAGACCCTCTCGATAAACTGGAACATTCTGCAATAGATTGCTTCCACTACTAGAACAGACAGTCTGCATCTTGTCATGGCCATTTACTAGCAACCTACATGAATGATCTTCAGTTTTCTTTTCATTAAAGTTGAGCTATAAATACATATAATACTGCATCCCAGGATCAGCAGAGTGAACAATTAAAATAATTCTTACAAAAATGCCTTACAAACTCAAAAGTGCTAGAGAAATATAGGCTACCATATAAGTTATTACTTGGATGACAATATTTTTTTTTTCCTTTTATTTCAGAATATTATGGGGGTACAACACTTTGTTTATATATATTGCCCATGCACTGCCCATGTCAGAGCTACAATCGTGGTCATCCCCCAAACTCTGCGCCCTGCATCCGTTCAGTGAGAGTTTTCCCATCCCCTCTGCCCCCCTCCCACCTGCCCGACCCCAGATGAATATTATTGCCATGTGTGACATAAGTATTGATCGGTTAGTACCAATTTGATGGTGAGTACCAGTGGTGCTTGTTTTTCCATTCTTGTGATACTTCGCTTCGAAGAATGGGCTCTAGCTCCATCCAGGATAATACCAGATGTGTTAATTCACCGTTGCTTTTTGTTGCTGAGTAATACTCCATGGTATACATATACCACATTTTATTAATCCACTCAGGTATTGATGGGCACCTGGGTTGTTTCCACATCTTTGCAATTGTGAATTGTGCTGCTATAAGCATTCGCGTGCAGATGTCTTTATTATAGAATGTCTTTTTTTCCTTTGGGTACATACCCAGTAGTGGGATCACTGGATCCAATGGTAGTTCTACTTTTAGTTCTTTGAGGTATCTCCATATTACTTTCCATAGAGGTTTTACTAATTTGCAGTCCCACCAGCAGTGTATGAGTGTTTGGATGACAATATTTAGAAGAGTGATTCTCAATCCTGGGAATACCAAAGTATCACTTGGGGACTTTTTTTTCCAGGAGACTCTCCAGATATATGGGTGGAATTTACCCTCCGTGGTAGCTCAATAAGTATTTACAGAGAGAATGAGTAAAGGAATGAATGAATGAATACACAGGACAAGTGTGGAGGTGGTGGGATGAAGGGCACTGCCTTAGAGGTAGACTCTTCTGGCTGGACAGTGGGCTGCAGGAGGGAAGGGCAGGGGTTGGGGAGCACCGGGAGGCTCCAGGCAGTGGCAGACGCTGTGTTTCAAGATAAGTTGCAGTTTGGGCAGATGCAGTAACCCTCAAGGACTTAGATACTAGTAGACCATGTGCAGAAGTCAGCAGTTTCAGAGTTTTCCCCACAAAATACTGAATTTATTAATATCTTGTGCCAGGACTTTATCCTAAATTGAGGAGGCTGCTCCTACTTCTAATCTATGGCTGGTAACCCTGCCTTAAAGGTAAATATTATCCTCCTAACCCTAGGATTTGCTACCTATTTGCTTTGAAGGCTGATATGATAGGTCTCTCTTTGGCTATGGACCAGAGAAGGCTACAGGGCAGAGCCCAGGACTACCCCTGCCCAGGATGGTCCCAGTGCCCCGTGGGCTAAAGAGTAAGGGTTCCTAGCCCAGGCCAGACATCAGAAGGGTCTGAGGAGCTTTGCAAAAATCCTGCAGACGCTGAAGTAGGGGCTACAGTTAGTGTTTTAAAAGCCTTCTCTGGTGGGTTGATATGGAACCAAGGTTGAGAAAAATAACTAGAACCAGGTCTCAAACAAAGACTTGCTCCAGAGCCAGAGGGTGCTGACCGCACGTCCAGCCCCCAGCTACCCTGTTCCCTTGTCACGCTGGGTTTATATAATGCGTGAGTTTTCAGTACCCCCACCATGGCCTGAAATGTTACAGTATGAAGGGCAGATCTGATAGCTCAGCTGCCCATTTATGGTCAGCTGGGTGGACATTCTTTCCTTTTTCTTGGCATAATAATATTAAACAATCAATCCATTGCTGTTCTAACTTGTAGCAATTTAGTTAGGATTTATTCCTATTTAACCCCAAAAACATTAGAAGTTAGGAAAATGATTATCTGATTTCACTAGTTGGAAATGAGACGTTAAACAGAAGTTTTTGGAAACCAAAGTCTGTAGCATTGAAAGTCCGCAGAGTTTCGTTAGACCAGAACTCAGTCCATTGGAAACCATGTTTCTTTTAGCTAACTTCCAAGACATATTTCTTCAAAACCACCATGAATGAAACCTGGTTGGATAAATTAAATTGTACAAATTATTTACATTTTCAAAAATAATTGAATCAACTAACGTGTTGAGAGAATAACAGTAGAAAGGGTACAATATTTCCTTTAATCTCTAGAGAAATGATGGGTCCTCAGCTGTGTGTTGAGAAGAGGTTTAAATTTATGAAGCTGGGGGACACATTTCTAAAAAGCAACAAGAAATGATCTGGGACCCTGCAGGTAGTGTGTTGGGGGGCGGGGAGCATTTAATGGAAGCTGGAGAGAGACAGAGCTCTGGGGAGAGGGTTCTAATGACAGGGGTTCCTTTGGTAGAGGGACCCAGCAGAGAGGCACCTGGGGAATAAATAACCCAACCTGACTCTTTACCTCCTCCTTCTCTGCACCTAGACCCGCCTGTGGAGGGGACTTCTCCTTGGCCAAAGCCCAGCAAGAGCACCCTTGACTGTTCCACATTAGTTAGTTAGCCTCCCCTAGGGACAGAGCAGGGTGGAGGGAGGACCTGGGAGAGAAAATAGGTGATATCCAGAAGACTTGTATTCACTGAAAATACATCTGTAGGCATTTTGGATGAAAAATGAAAAGTATTACACTCCAAAATAATGATTAACAATCACAAATAAAGTTATCTTAGCAAGTACCTATTACAATGTGCACTTTGATTCTATTATCTTATTTGGCTTTTATGACATCCCTTCAAGACATGCCTTATCTACTGGGTTTCTGAAAAGTGTAGCAGCTTGCTCAAGGCATATAGCTAGTACCTGGCCAAGCTCAGATTCTAACTATGTCTTTTTTCACTATAAAACACTGAAAATGAACCAAACTGAGAGTGACTAAACAAATCATTTTATCTAGAAAGACCTAAGAGGGTATGAAGAAAAATTATAGTTAATTTTTTTGATAAATCATTCATTTTTTGTAGCATGATAATTCAAATATTAAAAATCTATGTTGCTCAGTTTTCTCATATTTTTCTCTTTAGAAGAAAGTATTCTGACGTAATAGTGCACTCAAAGAAGTCAGTAATTCACTTATTTTGATGAATCATTTTAGACTCACTTAATTTGTTTCCTTGACTTTTACACCTCCACCTGGGTGGATGAAGAGATGGAGGGGACAGAATCTGCATTTCCAGAGGGGCTGTGTTTTCTCATGAACTGAAGTTGGGCTCTTGATGCTGGGATCACTAAAGGAACAGAATAGGCAGGAGATGTGTGACCGCATCTTGATGCTGGGATCACTAAAGGAACAGAATAGGCAGGAGATGTGTGACCATGGCACAACTCAGACTGCCCCAGACTGACTCCATGCCTTCCTGAATGTCCCAGCAATAGAAGCAATCTTGAGCTGCCACATTCCCTAGCATAGTCCTATTTGAGCCCAAATTAGTTTGTTAGATGCGTTGGTGAGCTCTCCGCTCATATGGAGCAAAACAAGAGCATAAGGAAGGGGACAATTCAGGGGAGAAGGATGTAAGGAAGACCCGGACCCCAAAACATTTCAAGGAGGGAGCTCTACTTTTGGGATCCTGAGTCGTACGAGGCAATCGAGTGGGGAGCCAAGGCAAAGACAGACGAAACAGAGGAGATTCATGACTAAATATGTGTAATTACATTTGGGGCTAGTTTCGTGGGTTCATCTATCTCCCAGGCCGTCTCAAACTCTAGCACCCCTGCCCTCCAAATTAATGCAATGCTCCTTGTTTGATTAACTTAAAGTTAGCTGCTTATCGTCTTACTAAAGTTTTTATGGGGCTGTGTCTTATGCTCTCTACCATACTGTAAATGCGTCCTTTATTTTGCATGGAATATGATGTTGAAGCAGTGTCAGGAGATGGATATCCAAAGGAATGAGTGGCATGAGGAATGTCGGTTAAGAGTCTTTTCAGACTAGGGCAGAAGAGAGAGGGAGGTGTGAGGGAGAGTCTAAGACAGGGATCAGGTTTCACCTCACAGCCTTCTTTAGGAAGGATCAGGCATTCAGACAACTCCAATTTCCTGGTTTTCTTCTTTCGGTTAAAATGCATGTGCCTCTCCTCTCTGAGCCTGTTCACTGGAAGCACTTCGTCTTCCTCAGCTGCTGCTCTTCACTCCAGGCTGTCCTCCACTCCCGTGCTCCTCTGCCATGCCAGTATTTCCCCAGGCCTCTGCTCCTGTATTTTCCTAGCCCTGGGGGAAATGATTCTTTGTGAGAATTAACAAATAGAAGCAAATAGGAAACAGGGAATAACTGCTTAGAAAAAATTTTAACGTATTTGTTATTCCTTCTTGTGATTACTTACTGGGTTGGAAAAAAGTAGTATATACACTTTATTTCCAAGAAAAAGGTTTTCACACTTAAATATCCTAAGAATCAGGGTCTGTGGGGGATTTGGAGTCCAGATTTATGACTAGGATAGAAGAGAAGGTTAGATTCATTGCTTTAGCCACAGAACCCTTACCACTCTTCCCTAAGGGGACTCAGTGACGAATATCTGGAATCTGTTTCTAGATGATTGGAAAAGGTGTGACTCCGGACTCAGGGCCAATTAGTAAGAAGGACATACTGTGGAATCACTGGCTATTAGATTTAAGTACATATTATGACACACACTGGTGGGAGATAACCTATTAACGGTTAGAAGTTTTGCTTTGGAGGAAGTGTGGATTCAAATCCCACTGCTGCTTAGCCGTGTGACATTGGATTAGTTATTCAATCTATCAATCCCTCAGTTTATTCATCTGTAATATGGGCGTAATAATATCAGCCACTTCGGAAAGTTATTTGATTAGAATAAAACGATATAATGCATGCAAAGCACTTGGCACTGTATCTGGTACTTGATAAACATTCAGTAAATATCAGCTAATATTTGTATAATTATGTCTATTAACAGCTTGAATTAATTTTTATCCATGCATAGTGCAGGAAGATTACTGCCCAATTCAACTTTAAACTATCTTTTTTTTTTTTTTGAGACAGGCTCTCGCTCTGTCACCAGGGCTAGTGTGCAGTAGCGTCATCATAGCTCACTGCAACCTCAAACTCCTGAGCTCAAGTGATCCTCCTGCCTCAGCCTCCCAAGTAGCAGGGACTACAGGCGTGCACCACCACGCCTGGCTCATTTTCTATTTTTTAGAGATGGGGTCTTGCTCTTGATCTGGCTGGTCTCAAACTCCTGACTTCAAGCAATCCTCCCACCTTGGCCTCCCCAGAGTGCTAGGATTACAGGTGTGAGCCACCACCGTGCCTGGCCAACTTCCAACTGTTTTTTATGCCTCTAGACTAAGTCCATCAGGAAGACACTTGTAATCAAACAAAGGTTTGGGTTTATTTGCTTGCTGCAACAAGAGACAACGCACCATTGGCAACTATGAGACATCTCAAGAAAAGGATGTTAGAAAGAACTTATAAGAGTTGTGCTTGTGTTAGGTGTGTCTAGGGAGAGTTTAAGGAACTGGAGCTTTGTTGTGAATTGGATACTGTCAGGAAGCAGGCACAATTCTATGATTGGGCATTTTAATAACATTTATCAAGAAGGCAAGAGGAATACAGTGGAAATGAACCTGTAATTGGTAAAGAAGCAGTAGTTACTCATTTTAACCAGGTGTCATAACAATCTTTGCCACTATTCAACCCAGCATATGTCGTTTCTTACCAGCCTGGACTTACAAGAGCACAAGGTCACATTCAACCTTGCTTGAGATTTGACCCACACTCTGAGCCTATATTTCTGTATGCAAGCTCATTTACCTAGAGAGAAAAGAACTAGAAAACTAGGCTTTTCATTGTTTGAATACATATTTAAGAGTGGCAGCTCAGACAAAATAATTTGCATATAAATTCTTCAAAGCTCCCCTGATGGTATCCTAATAAGGGTAGTAGCTTCCACACTCTGGACAGCTACACTGTGCCAGGCTTAACAATGATCTTCATTAATGATAATAAAAGCTAACACTTGATAATTAACAGTTTGTGAGGCAATACGTCAAGTATTTCATATATGGTATCTCATTCAATCCTCATAAAAATTCTGTGAAATAAGTGTTATTAGTATTATCTTCATTTTACAGATGAATAAATTAAGGCTTGCAGAAATTAGGTAATTTATCAAAGGTAACAATATTCTTAAGTGGATATCAAAGTCCAGAGATTAAACTTTTAAACACTGCTCAATGTGGTCTCCCTATAAGAAATACATTATCTTCTCCATTTGGCGGATGAGAAAAATGTGGGTACAAGGAATTAAGTCATTTGCCTGAAGTCTCATAGCTAGTATATCTGAAATGCCACTCCTGATCTGTTTTCCCTTAAATCTAAATTCTTGTCTAGCACCTGACTTCAAGTTTGGTGCTACAGGGACCCAAGTGACGACAGCAATGGAGAAAAGAGTTGGCTCTTTGAGGATTCAACAGATCAAAAAAGAGGAGGCTGAACCATGGGCATAATGACCTGCATGGTTTGCCCAAGAGTTTGTTAAATTCACGCTAGCCTGACTGTGCCTGGCAGTCTGTATTCGAGAGCCTTTTCTTTCTTCTTGACGCTGAGATTCTGTGCATGGGTAAGCAAGACACTGCCCTCTCCTCCTTGGATGCAGGGCCATGGGGACTCCCATATCGGGGGGCTGTGGGTGTTGGCTCAACTTAGAACTTGGTTTTAGGACTCAGACCTCTTGTCTGCTTCCAGGTCATTTCCTTTCTTTCTTTCTTTTTTTTTTTTTTTTGCTTTTTTCTTTTTATTTTCTTCTTCTTTCTCCCCTTTGTTCAACTATTTTATAAACACTTCCACAAAATACACATAGGCTTCATGTCCCGCATGCACCACATCATTTCCCCTTTGAGATTCCCTCTAAAGTCTATTTTAAATTGTGTCTCAGTACCTCTCTCTAATACTATTATCCGCTTTATAGAAGCTTTATGATCAAATGAGATGATGCTTGAGTGAGCTAATAAACATTAGCTACTATTAATTGAAGGAACATTCAGTTATAAAGAGAAATACAGAAGGCACGATTTGACCAAGGTAATTTCTAGCAAATTACAGACCATAATTTCAGAGGGAAGGAAGTCATCTACTCTTTTTCTTACACACTGGTAAAATTTAACTATATCTCCAACTTTCAAGCATTTTTTTGATATAAAACATTCTGTTCCACTTTTTCCATAAAGCATTGAAATGTTTCAGAAATTACTACATTTGAGTGTCCAAATTATATTTCCAACACTAGGTCTCAAATATGGAAGTGACATCAACAACATTAAAGCCAAAACTCTTTCTCAGACTGTGCATTGATTTCTAATTAGGAAAATAAGTTCACCATATTTTAGCACATTGAAACTTTTCTATTTTAAAATTAGAAGTTTTCAGTTTTGAAATAATCCAGGACAAACCACAAACTATTCTCAGCTTTGACCTATCCTGCAGAATTTTCGCTCTGACCTCAATTTAGTCTCCGGCTTTCTCATGGTTATTTAATAATTGGTCTTGTCCTCAGAGAGAACTTCCATAAGGCTCAATTTTGTCACATAACTTCATCCCTAGGGCCAGAAAAGGAAAACAA
The DNA here is from genome assembly GCA_023783475.1 of Daubentonia madagascariensis. Classification (NCBI taxonomy): domain Eukaryota; kingdom Metazoa; phylum Chordata; class Mammalia; order Primates; family Daubentoniidae; genus Daubentonia; species Daubentonia madagascariensis. The sequence goes on from JAKFHU010002357.1 coordinate 14,990, forward strand.
GGCCACAATGCTGCCTGACCACAGGTTCTTCAATAAAGCCCAGGGCTCCTCCCTCCAGAGGTGTGTTTAGCTGAGGAACCTCATATTTTATATCAGGCAGACACACCTACCGCTTCCTTTTGCTTTTATCACTCAGAGGCAATATGCATTTTACACTCACTTATTTCCATTTATACCACGCACATTATAGAAGAAGGGAGAGAGTGCACCTATGTCATCTGAGAGGAAACTAGCAAATGTAGGCCAGCCCTTTGAAGATGCCATACTCGACCTTGATAACGAAACAAAAAATGACAAAAGATTCAGCACCAGTCTTGGAGGGACAGAAGGTAGAGTGGCACATCCCACAAAGTACAGTCTGATGATCCTAATACACGGTTTTGAGCTGTGTTTCTTAAACCATCTGTGGTAAAGACCCCTTTGGACCCTCCCCCAAACCATCACGGACTGATTTGTTTGTAAAATACAATAAAAATGAGTTGCTAGAAAAATAAAACAAAAAAACCAGGATCTACAAAATACTAGCCCGTTTTTTAAATTATTAGATTCAGCAAATAGAAACTTAATTTGTAAAGTTGCTATACAAGTTTCTAAATACTCTCAGTATTGGAGTCTTTCTCATCAGAGACCACTAACAGCAGGACCACGCTTTGAGTGGCACTGCTAGACTGGAAGAACAGTGGTCCCAGACAGGCGTCACCCTGGAATCACTTGGGAAGATGGCCCCCAAATTGTGTTTAATTGACAGGGGGGAACTTGGGAGTTGTCCTGGTACTGTGTTTTTTTAACAGCTTCCCAGGTCTTTCCAATGTGCAACTAACATAGAGAAACACTGCTCCAGAATAAAATGCCTTATTCATATGTAAGCTTCATTCCTGCCAAGTACTGACAAAGAGCTGAATCTACTACAAGCATAATAACTCTGAAGGTACAGAGAGCTTAGGCATTCTAGGCCAGTCTGGCTAAATTAAATAAACAAAAGTCTAGCTTTTATTTTTTAGAGACAGTCCTGGAATTCATAAGGAAAACTGTTGAAGAATTCCTGTAAGAAACAATGACATCCTTTCCTCTTATATCAACATTAGCTGACCATGTGATCTAAATTTGTTTTGTTTGTTAATTTACCAGGAGGGAATACATTTTATAGTGTGGAACACATGGACCTGTGTGTAAAACCACACTCTACATTTTACTACTTGTGAGACCAAGGCCAAGTTATCTAAGATCTCTGAGCCCTTGCTTCTTAAATGCCTTCCTCAAAGGGTCATTTAGAGCTTTCAATGAAATAACCCACAAAAATTCATCATATATTAGTGTCTGGCATGGAGTAGAATTACTCAAATATTAAATCTCACCCCCATTTCCAGGTCTGACATCTGCCCAATATGTCCTTAAATGGCAAGCCAGCTGGCATCTACTGTAATGGGCTGTGGACCCATTCTGATGGATCAGTGCCCATGTCTTTTGGGTTGACAAATATTCTGAATATTACATCTGGCCATCATGTTTCTTATGCAGAATCTGTTCAAAGTTATAGTTCCAGGCATTATAAATTAATAAATTAGTACCTAGAGTTTATCAATTTTTCATGAGCATAATTGATGTGAGTAACACTTCAGAGTCTACTCAAACCTAGAATCTAATCAAAGTCAAGCTTTTGAACTCACAAAGCTAAGAAGTTTCTAGGTCCAAGATAACCTCATCGTAATACAGAATCCCAGGGAGATGGGATTCAACGTTATCCTTGATCTACTCTCTAACCATCTTTAAAGATAATATAAAACCCAAGGAGCACCTGGGTGGAGCAGCAAAAGCAGAAACTGCTGATTCACTGTGAGAGCAGCATTCACATTGTACTTGGAAGCCCAGACAGCAACAAGGCTTTCACTGGCTCGATAAGACCAAACAGAACAGTAAAGAAGTTGATGAATGTTGTGGTTTTTATACTATTTTAAACTGTGGCCTGCTCTTCCTCTCTTTCACCTTCCCCACTTATTCTTGCAGACACTCTTACATTTCAAGGTTTATGTGATATGACCATTTTTGAAGACTTAGATCTCCAAGTACTTTCCAGTTTACCTGCTGGGATGTGTTGATCCAAGTTAGGCTTTCTATCTCTAGCAGCCAGAAATTGCAGTGCAGTGGGGTAAAGGAAGGAAGTCACAATGACCTCTATAGGCTCCAGCCTAGATGTGCACTGTCTCTACTACCCCTTGCATTTTCAACTATCAGTTTTTGTGTTCCATGTCTTAGACAGTACTAAAGTTAGTCTGACCTTTCCAATAGTGCAGGAGTTTGGTCAGTATTGTTACTTGCAGACGATTCTACCCTTCTAATGATAAGCAGCTCAAAACTTTCATAAGTTAACCCATTTAAGATTGAAAATTTCTTCCTTATCCTGAGACCAAATGAATCTTAAGAGTTTCATTCATGTTTCTACTTCCATGCTTTAGAAAACACTAGGCAGTACTTCCCCCATCCTACAGAAGCCCAGAGGAACCTCCTCTTCTTCCCAAACAAAGGCTGGCCAATATAAAACAGGTTAAAGCAAAACTGAGAGTTGAGGTGGGGTTGGGGGTGGATAAGCTCCCTTTCATGCCTGCCCCAACCTACCACACTGCCACAGTCCCAGGCACTTCTGAGAGTTCCCTCTGGATGTGGTGCAAACCTCTGCAATGAACTGGTATATGGTCACTTCTGGTGCTGACATTCCAGAAGCCTACTCCATATTCTACCGTGACAAGTCCTGAGGGGAACTCTGGAAACAGATGCCAAGAGAATATATCACTGAACTTGACTTAAGGCTGCAATGAACACCTCCTACAGCCATATCTGCCTTCTTCCCAAGGTTGTGCCTCTTGTTTTCCAGTTCGTAGGCACATCACTCCCTTTCTAGTTGCTGTGACATTTTGATGCCTGTCCTCTGCAAGAAACAGGGTCTGGGCTCAGCCTCTGTAAAGAAGAACTGCTAGGCCTTACTGCCTTGGAATCATTTTCAACATGGCCTCAGCCAAATACATGGCAAAATTGATTTTTCTGTGCTTTTTTTTTTTAAAGGGAAATAATAAGTGGCATAAAAGACAACTTGGATTTATATTTTTTTCCCACAATCCTTGACCTCGCATTGGAATTCTTATCAGGCAGCACACTCAGTTGGTGAGCTGAGCGAAACGGAGAGTTTATGTGGAGCAGATGTGAAACCCTTGCCTTATGACAAAAAAATCTGCTTTGGATTCTTTCATGAGCACGGTGTGCCTGCAGAAGCAAATTTTCTGGAACTGCCAAACACAGTCTCCATGGCAGCTCCGAAAACTGGCACAGCATGCCTCAAAAAGGATGAGCGAAACTTCACATATCAGGGCAGAGCTGCAGGTGCCCTGTCCCCACGTGGTTTGGCAGAGCCAAAGACACAAAAGGATGAGTTTCAGCTTGCATCTGGCCTTAGGGACTTACCGCCTGAGTTTGCAATGTGGGAGAGGGAAAATTTTAGGAAGAAAAGCCAGAATAAAACCCCACCCTCAAGGTTTGGAGTTTGCTAATGCAGAGCACAAGTCAGCAGTGTTTACTGTGATTGTGGGTGACTTGCCGTTGTATACCACTCAGCGAGTACAATTGCATAACTATTTCTGCTGTTGAGAATGAGTCAGCAATAAACTGAGATCCATTTCACGCGCATACAAGGACCTGTTTCTTCCTCTCTTACTCTTAAGGATGTCACCTATTTAATGTGTATTTGCTGAGTGTTTGACAGTTTAATAGGGTTACTAAGCACTTCCACACACATCAGCTCACTTTGCTTCTGAAGTGGGGCTCTTTGTGAAGTTCGGAGCATTAATGTCCTGCCATAAGCACTTACCGGTCACTACTGGAGCTGATACTTAAACCTATTTCTCCTGACTCCAGTGACTCTTGTCACTTCCCTGTGGTCATTATGAGACGGGTCAGCAGAGTTCTGGATGGGGTCTGTGATGGGGTCCGTGACAGAAGAGCAAAGGAGCAGTGCTCAGAGAGAGCAGGGATGATAACCCAAAGCCGACATGACCCTGTAGGCCACACAAGCTCACAGACCCCAAGGTGATGCAGAGTGTGGATGGGGTGACCGGCTACTGTCTATTTGCCTGGGACTGTCCTGGTTTGGGCACTAAAAATCCTGCATCCTGGGAACTCCCTCAATCTTGGGCAAACCAATGGCCTGTCAACCTGTATATGGATTGTATTTTTCCTGTTTGTTTCCACCTAAATTTCTGGTAGCACTTCCAGGTTCAGAAGACTCTCAGTCTCCATACTCTTAGGAAATTCTGGAGGCTTCCATGACCCTACAGTCAATCTCTGCAAGATAGTATTTTTTTGTTAATTTTTAATTATTGTGGGGACATAATAGTTATATATCTTGATAGGGTGCATGTGATGTTTTGATGCCAGCATACAATGTGAATTAATCAAATCAGGGTAATTGAAGTATCCATCACCTCAGGCGTTTATCATTTCTGTGTGTCAGGAACATTCTAATTCCACTCTTTTAGTTATTTTAAAGTCTACCCTAACTTATTGTTGATTATAGTCATTTTGTTGTGCTATCAAATGTTGTTCATTCCATCTAACTTTCTAACTATATTTTTCACCCATTAACCATCCCCACTTTCATCCCCACTTCCCCGTTACCCTTCCCAGCCTCTGGTAACCATCATTCTATTCTCTGTCTGCATGAGATTAATTGTTTTTAATATTTAGCTCCCACATATGAGTAAGAACATGTGAGATTTGTCTTTCTGTGCTTCGCCTATCTCACTTAACATAATGTTCTCCAGTTGCATCCATGTTGTTGCAAATGGCAGGATTTCATTCTTTTCATGGCTGTATAATATTCCATTGTGTTATATGTACCACCATTTCTTTATCCATTCATCTGTTGATGGATACTTAGGTTGACTCCAAATCTTGGCTGTTGTGAATAGTGCTGCAATAAATTTGGAAGTGCAGATATGTTTTCAATATATTGATTTCCCTTCCTTTGGATATATACCCAGCAGTGTGATTGCTGGGTCATATGGTAGTTCTATTTTCAGTTTCTTGAGGAACCTCTATTGTGTTCTCCCTAGTGGTTGCACTAATTTACATTCCCACCAACAGTGTATGAAGGTTTCCCCTTCTCCACATCCCTGCTGAGAATTTATTATTGCCTGTCTTTTTGATAAAAGCCAATTTAACTGGGGCGAGATGACATCTCATTGTAGTTTTGGTTTGCATTTCTCTGTTGATGACTGATGTTGAGCATTTTCTCATATACTTGTCAGCCAGTTGTATGTCTTCCTTCGAGAAATATCTATTCAGATTCTTTGCCCACTTTTTATTCAGATAATTTGATTTTTTTCCTATTGAGTTATTGGAGCTCCTTGTATATTAAAGCTATTAATTTCTTGTCAGATGGGTAGTTTGCAAATATTTCCTCTCATTCTGTGGGTTGTTACTTCCCTTTGCTGTTTGTTTCTTTTGCTGTGCAGAAGCTTTTTAGCTTGATGTGATCCCATCTGTCCAATTTTGTTCTGGGGTATTACTGAAGAAGTCCTTGCCCAGGCCAATTTCCTGAAGAGTTTCCCCAACATTTTCTTTTAGTAGCTTCATAGTTTCAGGTCTTAGATTTAAGTCTTTAATCCATTTTGATTTGATTTTTGTAAATGGCAGGAGATAAAGGTCTAGTTTTATTCTTCTGCATGTGGATATCCTGTTTTCCCAGCACCATTTACTGAAGAGATTTTCTCTTCCCCACTGTACATTCTTGGCATCTTTGTCAAAGATAAGTTCACTATAGATGGGTAGACTTATTTCTGGATTCTCTATTCTGTTCCATTGGTCTATGTCTCTGTTTTTATGCCAGTACCATGGTGTTTCGGTTAGTACAGCTCCGTAGCATAACTGGAGGTCAGGTAATGTGATTCCTCCAGTTTTGTTCTTTTTGCTGAGGATGACTTTGGCTATTCAGAGTCTATTATGATTCCATGTAAATTTTAGGATTATTTTTTCTATTTCTGTGAAGAATGTCAATGGTGTTTTGATGGGGATTCCATTGAATCTGTAGATTGCCTTCGGGAGTATGAGATTTTTAACAATATTGATTCTTCTAATCCATAAGAATGGAATATCTTTCCATTTTTTTGTGTCACCTTAAATTTCTTTCATAAATGTTTTATAATTTTCATTATAGTGATGTTTTAATTATTTGGTTAAGTTTATTCCTAGGTATTCTATTTATAGCTATTGTAAATGGGATTACATTCTTGGTTTCTTTTTCAGATTATTTACTATTGCCATATAGAAATGCTACTGATTTTTGTGTATTGATTTTGTATCCTGCAACTTTACTGAATTTGTTTATCAGTTCTAATAGATTTTTTTGTGGAATGTTGAGGTTTCTCTAGATATAAGATTATATCATCTGCAAACAAGGATAATTTGATTTCTTCTTTTCCAATTTGGATGTCCTTCATTTCTTTCTCTTGTTTGGTTGCTCCAGCTAGAACTTCCAGTACTACATTGAGTAACAGTGGTGAAAGTGGGCATCTTTGTCTTGTTCCAGTTCTTAGAGGAAAGGCTTTCAGTTTTTCCCCATTCAGTATGATACTGGCTATGGGTCTGTCATATATAGCTTTTATCATGTTAAGGTAAATTCCTTCTACATCCAGTGTTTTGGAAGTTTTTATCATGAAGCACTGTTGAAGCTTTTTCAGCATCAATCGAAATCATCATATGATCATATGGTTTTTGTGTCTCGTTCCGTTGATGTGATAAATCACATTGATTGATTTGCATATGTTGAACCACCCTTGCATCCCTGGGGTGAATCCCACTTCATCATGATGAATAATCTTTTAAATATGTTGTTGAATTCAGTTTGTTAGCATTTTCTTGGGGATTTCTGCATCTATGTTCATCAGAGATATTGGCCTCTAGTTTTGTTTTTGTTATTGTTGTGTCCTTGTCTGGTTTTGGTATCAAGGTGATACAGGTCTTGTAGAATGAGTTTGGGAGTGTTCCCTCCTCCTCAATTTTTTGGAATAGTTTAAGTTGGATTGGTGTTAGTTCTTTGAATGCTTGGTAGAATTCAGCAGTGAAGCCATCAGGTCCTGCAACTTTCATTGACGGGAGACTGTTTATTACTGCTCTTCCTTGTTACTTATTATTGGTTTATTCGGGTTTTGGATTTCTTCCTGGTTCAATCTTGGTAGGTTGTATGTGTCTAGGAATTTATCCATTTCTTCTAGGTTTTCCATTTATTGGCAGATAGTTTCTCATAGTAGTCTCTAATAATCCTTTGGATTCCTGCAGTATCAGTTGTAATGTCTCCTTCTTCATCTCTCATTTTATTTATTTGTGTCTTGTCTCTTTTTTTCTTAGTTAAGCTGGCTAAATGTGTGTCAATTTTGTTTGTCTTTTTGAAAAAACAACTTTTTTTTTTGTTGATCTATTGTATTTTTTGTTTCAGTTTCATTTATTTCTGCTCTGATTTTTATTGTTTCTTTTCTTCTACTACTTTTGGGTTTGGTTTGCTCTTGTTTTTCTAGTTCTTTGAGATGTGTCATTAGGTTGTTTATTTGAAGCTTTTCTACTTTTTAATGTGGGCACCTGTTGCTACAAACTTTCCTCTTATTACTGCTATTACTACAGATTTTCATATGTTGTGTTTTCATTTGTATTTGTTTCAAGAAATTTTTAAATTCCTTCTTAATCCCTTCATTGACCCACTGGTCATTCAAGAGCATATTGTTTAATTTCCATGTGTTTGTATATTTTCCAATGTTCTTCTTGTTATTGATTCTATTTTTATTCCATTGTGCTCAGAGAAAATACTTGGAAAGATTTGAATTTTTTTGAAGTTTTTAAGACTTGTTTTGTGGTCTAACATATGGTCTGTGCTTGGGAATGACCCATGACCTGAAGAGAAGAACATGTATTCAGTAGCTGTTGGATGAAACATCCTGTAAATATTTATTAGGCCCATTTGGTCTATAGTGCAGCTTAAGTCCTATGTTTCTTTGTTGATTTTCTGTCTGGATGATCTGTCCAGTGCTGAAAGTGGAGTGTTGAAGCCTCTAGTGACTGTTGTATTAGGGTCTGTCTCTCTCTTTAGCTCTGATACTATTTGCTTGATACATCTGGGTGCTCCAGTGTTGGATGTATTTATATTTAGAATTCTTATATCCTCTTGCTGAGTTGACCCCTTTATCATTAAAACCTTTTGGTCTCTTTTTACAGTTTTTGTCTTGTGCAAGACAGTTTTTAGTGACCCTGGACTTCAGGACATTTTGTTTCAAGTGATTACATTTTAAATATTTTAAAAATTCAAGCAACCAATCCATAATAATAATAATCCAAGCAACCAATTGAAGTCAAGTTAATAATAATGACATTTGCTACTGATTATGAAGCAAGCAGTGTACTAAGTACTTTATGACCCTCACCACTAATCCTCAGGATGTCCCTGCAGTGTGGTTATTATTAGTCCCATTTTATGAATGTGGAAGCTGAGGTCATACATATTCAAGCAAGGCTCCAGGCCCTGAACCAAATGAATCTGGTTCCAAAACCCAGGTTCCTGTAGCACACTTGTCCAAGTTCTTCTAAGTTCCCCTGTATCCTGACCTGAGCAAGTTAGAGCTGCATGGGTACTTTGAGGTAAGCATTAAAGGCTCTTGCAAACTTCTGGAGTGCAAAAAGGCTCTTACAAACTATGGAGACCCACAGTAATTAGGAGTTTGAGTACCCTGAGAATTTGGGCCAGAGAATTTCGTGGAAACAAATCTAGTGTTTACAAGAAAAATTCTTCTAGCTTTAGAATTCTCTAAACCTAACTTTAAGACTTACCTGCTATATATCCAATATGACCGTGACTTTTCTAGCCCAATTTTGTTTACCTTACAAGTTTCAGCTTTTGAATTTTACCACCCAAACCAATTCTTATGCAGAATGGATTAGAACCATTAAGAATTATTCAGATATTAAACCTCACTTGATATGCTATTTTTCGTAAAATTTTGTTTCTTAGATTAATATGCTATAAAGTTTTGTCAAGCCCTTGAGAGAGATTATCAATTAAGTATTTTGGCATTTGTGCTGGCACTGTCCACATTGGTGCTTTTTGCCTTTGTTCCTAAGTAAATAAGTTTTATGTTACAGAGATAAAGTTTGGTTTCTTTGGTTTGGAAACTGAGACAGAATACCTGTCCATGTCCATACCTACTTACCTAGGTCTGATCATGCCCACAAGACATGCTGGGTTTCTGCACCATTTACTGCTGAAACAATGGTGCTCACCCATAAGCCCAATAAACTGACAATGTTTTTACCTGGTGGATTTAATTTGGCTAATGAATTAGAGTAACTAATTCTAATTTTTAATTCTGAATTAGGCATAAATATATTTGAAATTGGACCTATAGCACTTACCATATTACACTGAGAGAGAAATTTGTGGCAAAGTTTATATCCATTTTTCAAAAGAAAGTTTTATTTATATACATTATCTGAAAAATAAAATTTTGCAAATTTCTTCTCTGTATTGGTAAGAGTCTAGGTTCTAGATTTCATAGTCTGAACAGCTTTGGCTGAAGACTTAGAAAACCTGTCTCACTGGATCATTCCACAAAAGTAAGATCTCCTTTGTGTAGAGTGAGTTTACTTGGAGGTGACCATGTGCCAGTATATTCATTAACCACTGTCAAAAATATTAATAAAATCTACCTTGGACATTCTCCTATCAAGAGTTAGTAGATCTAGGAGATTCTAGTGTCATTGCATCTTGTATTAAGAAATGATGGTCTGTAATGATTAAATAGCTGTTGCAGAAGAGTTAAGCACTTACCCTAGTAAAGAAAAACCCTCTGGAATTTGAGAGCCTATATGCAGGCTGGATTTCAATTCCTCTTCAGACCCTGTACTGGGTACCTTTCTGCTGTGTACAAACTATACAACCATATGAGACAACTCTGTGGATAATGTGATTTGGGGTCAGATGATAATTTCTCCATATGCAGGCACAACAAGTTTTACTTGACTTTTTATCCCCAAAATACCTAGAAACCATAGTCATCCATACCTTTATTTTATATACTCCCAACTCCTCTTGCCAAACCTTGACCTTCTATTCCAAATTTATTTTACATTTCTCTGGCCCTCTTGTCATTTATATTTAATTGTATGTTTTCCACAAACTCCATCAAGTCTTTGTAGAATAGAGTATAAATACAAATGTACAGAAACATCTCTAAAATCAGCTGTGCCTAGAAAAGCAGCTTGCACTTAAGAAGCATACAAAAGATTTTTTATGAATTGTACTGAACTTAATTAACCTAACCTGTTTTTATATCCTCCAAAATAGGTGGATAGGAATAATTTTCAGTAGAGTTGAGTATTCTGACTTTGTTGGGTCCCTACTCTTGGTTTGACCGTAATAGTTACTGTATTTCTTTTCACAACTTGGTCTGCCAAGGGTGGGGCTTGTGGACCATTGAAAAGTTCTGAAGGCCATGAGTCATATTGCTAAAGGCAGAACTTTTGAGGCAGACTATTTATGTTACAGCAGAAGGAACTGAGTATCAGTCAGAAAACGTCCCTGATTACGGAAATACAGAACCAAGAGAAAGACAGAATGGGCACTGCCGGAAAAGTAAGCTGAACGTTTCTGTCTCTTCATCATCATGATCTAATAATGTGGGGCTGATTCTTAGAACTTTGAATCCACTGAAGTAATTAAATACTTGAGGATATTTCTTGAGGAATGAAATGCCTATTAAGCAGGAAACACTGAGTGGAGCATTTCAGAGAATACCGGTAGAGGCAGGATTAAGTTGAAAACAGCATAAGACACTGGAGGAAAATAGAGAAGTGTGCTTTATATCAGCATTATAAATAATTCAAATTCAGGATAGCTGGGCCTTTGCTCTGGTAAGCAGAATGTTTCCATAAGGAGACTCAAGTAGTCTCAGTTGCATGTGTTGCATTGAGCTCCGTAGTTCAATGGAAGACCAGGGTCTCATCCCCAGCTGTTGGAAAAGTGTTTCCTTCTGTTGACAATGAAAAGTGCTAATTCTGTATTGCAAAGTGGACAAGAAAGTATCATGCTTTTAAAGTTTCTTAAGGGTATAGTTTCTATCAAAATACAAGTTTAAAAATGTTTTAAAAACAAGACTACATTGTAGATAAAGATGTTATTCTTTAAAAAATAACAGAGCAGAGTTGATATTAACTTTAGAAATAACTTTCACATTTTTTTCATTTGCAAATAGGTCAGTATGGTTCCTCGTGTTACATGGGTACACAATTGCTTAAAATGTTAGGTGTTTTTGTTTTTTTGTTCTTATTTAAACAACTTTGCATTTAGCCTGCTTTAAGGTTTTGGGAAAATAAAGGTGATGTTTGAAGTCTGGGAAACGTGACAAATCAGGAGGCCTTGGAATTTGAAATAATTTTTCCTAGAATTGAATAAAACCAGAATAAAAGCATCCTAGTTTGAGTCAGAAATTCAGCAAAACCAGATTACTTGGGGAATTAATTTTACACTATAGAAGCTAGCAACTCTACCCATGGATATTAATGAATCTTAGGGTTGGAAGGAATCTGAAAAATTTGCAGTTTCATTACACCAACACATGCTTCAGGTCTAGTTATGGTATCTCTATAAAGTGGATATCCAGCCACAGCTAGAACATTTCCAAGGATGGAGAACTCAGTTGCCTCACGGAAGAACTTTTCAATTGTAATTAATGATTCAGTGTACAATATATAAACAGCATACCAGCTATATAATTTGGTATAGAGATAGTAGTGTGGCTACATAAGGGTTATGTATATCATAAGTTGCTCTAGTGTTCCAGTATAGCTCGTGAAAGGAAAGGTTCCCTTTACATTGGGGGTTATATATTTTTCTCTGTATAATAAATGTTTTCTTTTTCACTGAAAAAGTAAGTGATAATTGTATTAGTTTGGTAGGGCTGCCATAACAAAGTACCACAGACTAGGTGGCTTAACAGAAATTTATTTTCTCCTAGATCTGGAGGCTAGAATTCTGAGATCAAGGTGTCAGCAGGGTTGGTTTCTTCTGAGGCCTCTCTCTCTCTCTGGGTTGTATTTGGCCCTCTTCTCCCTATGTCTTCACATGTCCTTCCATTTTTGTATATCTGTGTTCTAATCTCCTCCTCTTCTAAAGACACCAGTCATACTGGATTAAGTCCCACCCTAATGAGCTAATTTTAAATTAATTACCTCTTGAAAGACCTCATCTCCAAATAGGCACCTTCTGAAGTACTGGGAGTTAGGACTTCAATATGTGAATTTGGGGGAGAAACAATTCAGCGTGTAACAAAGACTATTCTAGAACATTTGGAAAATCAGAAAATATGAGGGGAAAAAAAATCAGCCATAATCTTACATCCCCAAACTACCATTGATTGCATTTTTGCTCGTATTTCCCTCTATGCATTTCTCTATGTTTTATGTCGCTACACTCAAACAATATATATTTTATCCTATTTTCCAACTTAACATAAGTATTTTCTCAATTTATTACAAACACCTTATAAACATTTTTAATGTCTAATTCTAATTTCTATATTTGCCACAATTTATTCCATCATTTCTCTATTATTGTTTACATATTTTCTTTCATAAATGGTGCTGTGATGACCTCTAATATATATGTTAATATTTTTCTGAGGTTAGCATTTTCTCAAGGTAGATTGTTTATATGGGATTATACAGTGAAAATGTCACAACATTCTTGGACATCTTGATGTGCATTGCAAATTACTTGCCAAAGAGGTTGACATGAATGAGGTGGCCCATTTTACCACCTGTCTGACAATACTATGTATTCTCATTAAGTAAAAAGTCATTATTGACTTGAGAGGCAGAGAATTGTATCTCATTGTCTTTAATTTAAAAAAAAAAAGACTTTTTATGACTGTGGAGAACAAATAGTTCACAATCTATTCATTAACCTGTTGTACTTTCCTCCTTATATCTTTTACGTGTATCTCCTGGGCTGTATGTGGGACGGGGCCAGGAGTGTTGGGAATAGAAGTCTTAGAGCTTTCCTTATAAATGTGATTAAGCATTCTGTATACCAAGCATGGTAACTTTTATCATTATTGCTTTAAGTGTCTTTCCCTGGGGAGTACTTGATTTCAGTTTGCAAAATTTACTTATTGTTTCTCAACACACAAAATTTTCATTCTCAGAAGCTACTTCCTTTATGACTTTTTTCTATCATACTAAGCTTAAAAGTTCCTCCATGCCCCCTAGGATTAGGATTGATATTTACATCTTCACTGATTGATAAAATAGTTTAATTTCAAAAGTAAATCTTAGCTGTGAATCAACCTGGAATTCGTTTCATAATGGGGTGTGAGGTTTCTAACTTCAAGGTTGGGTAAAATTACACTGTGACCCGTATCATTTTCCTTAGCAAGGCAGAGGGTGAATATTAAGTTGAGTTCCTAGTGGCTTTCAGCCACCCATCTGTTTCCAACATATCATTTCTCACATTTAATCTCTTTGCAAAAGAGTCATTTAACCATCTAAAGAAGCTCTCTAGGAGTGTTGCATTAGTTGATAAGATGAGGAATACCTTATTTTGTATCTAAACAAATTAACTGAAATGTTTTATAGGAGTCCTAGACAGATTTGGGAGTAAGAAAGTGGGAAGAGTTTCTCTCTCTCTCTTCTTACTGTCTTTCTCTCTTTGTCAGAATTCCATAATCTTAGCAATACCATTTAACTGACTAACTCTAGCAAAACCAGTTGAACGACTGGAGGCCATGCACTCCACACCTAATTTTCACTGCTGTAAGATGAGAAGCTTTAACTCCCCATACTACCAAGACCTACCCAGTGCAAAAACTGGGCCTAAGTGCAAAAAAGACACAGAGATGCAAAGACACAGATCCAGTCAGCCAGGAGCTACAGTCACGGTCCACATACTCCACGACATTCACAGTTGCCTTCTTCCCTTCCCACACTAATTGTCTCATTTCTTCATCATTGCCACAGGGTTATATTCAGCAATTAAGTACTGGCTTAAATTCTTACAGACAAATCAGCAGCATTTTCTGTTTTACAAATTTGTCCTTTGTGAATAGATGATACACAGATGGCAGTTTTGTTAGTCTATTGCTTTTGAAATTGTAGCAAAAGAATCTAGTTTATTGGAATATTATGTAAGCATCAGGAAAAAAAATCAGTGGCCTGGGAGAAGTGTACCTCAGATCTAGTCTAGCCCCGCATCCCATGTGCTTATGTGACTATGGATCAGTCATTAGTCTCTCTGGGCTGCCTTTCTCATACATCAAACAAAGGGAGACACAAGATGATCTATAAGGCTTACAGTTCTAGTATTTGATGAAAACCATTCTGGGACAATTAGAATATTGTATGAACCCTTCTGCCTATATTAATATAATTTGAGGAGTCTGTATGTAAAGACATAATTAGGATCTATTATAATACTTGCCAGTTTCTTAGGTTATTAAATGCAAAGCAGCTGTGCTATGAGATCAGAAGAAACCCTTTCTCCATTGAGGAAATAGAAGTTGCTCCACCAAAGGCTAAAGAAGTTCGCATTAAGGTAAGAAAGAGCCTTGGAGTACATAAGTATAAAATGTTATCCCACCTATATTGAGTATATCACTGTGCGAGGTTGAATTCTTAAATAAGAAGATGTTCCCAAAATTTGGGGTATTAACTAACTCTCTTAGTGGTTTTTATTGATGTAGCATCTGATAAAAAGTGGTTAAAATCATGACTAATGACTTCTTGTAAAATCTTCTGGGAGTCAGGTTATGTTGAGATTACTTTTCAAAAAGAATGAAGATCTCATTTCTGCCTAAAGAAAAGAAAACTTCCTGGAGTGTTTCCCCCATTCCTCCAGACAGAGCCTAACCTGTCCTTTGGATACCAGTTGTTGAGTAGACATTGCTGCCCAGCTTTCTTTGACACTCTCCTCTTACCTGAGCACTGTAGTAAGACTTTGCTCCTCAATTACCCTCTTGCACAGCATTTCCTCTACCCTTCACTAAGACTCTCCGAGGAGGGCCTGGCTATAAAAATTTACTTTTGTGCAATCACACGGGAACATCTGCATTCTGGTTCCCTCACAGGAGCACCAATTTACTACAGAAAGGCACCAAGATTCAACGTAGGGCAAGAGGCAGGAAAATTGCAAGTTTCTTGAAGAGATGGATCTTGTCTGATGGTTGATTTTAGGCTCAGAATCTTCTAAGAGTCACCCCTATTGCATTTGACATTCATACTGAATAGACAATTATAATTTCTTCAAGAACGAGTTAATTATTCTCCCAACTGTAAGATGCATAGTTTGCTGGTTGGTGCAATGTTTTTGTCTTTGAACACAGATTTTGGCCACAGGAATCTGTCGCACAGATGACCATGTGATAAAAGGAGCAATGGTATCTAAGTTTCCAGTAATTGTGGGACATGAAGCAGCTGGGGTGGTAGAGAGCATTGGGAAAGGAGTCACTACGGTGAAACCAGGTATGTGCGGATGGCAAGTCACAAGTTTGAAATAAGTAGGCTTTGATTATTGTGTCAAAGGAAAGAGCACATGCTAGGCATTATTACAGTGAGCCTTAACACAATTCAGGGAGATAAAAGGATATAAAGAGAATGGATTGTACCGAGTGATATGTAATTTGGCAAAATCTCACCTTCAGCAAGCAAACCTTATGGTGTTTGTAAATGTTAGACTACTTTAAAGAAATTTTTATGTGTAGTAGGGGCCCAAATCACATTTACTTATTTCATATTTTAACATTAATTAATAACACCTTATATCATGATGTTTTTCTTTTAGGTGACAAAGTCATCCCTCTCTTTCTGCCACAATGTGGAGAATGCAATGCTTGCCGCAACCCAGATGGCAACTTTTGCATTAGGAGCGAGTAGGTTTCAGTCATTTTTACTCGGATGTCCTTCAAATTGTTCCTGTGCTAATTTTTGAATTGAATTAACTAATATGTGTATTTGATCTATCAAATAGTATTACTGGTCGAGGAGTGCTAGCTGATGGCACTACCAGATTCACATGCAAGGGCAAACGAGTCTATCACTTCGCGAACACCAGTACATTTACTGAGTACACAGTGGTGGACGAATCTTCCGTTGCTAAGATTGATGATGCAGCTCCTCCTGAGAAAGTCTGTCTGATTGGCTGCGGATTTTCCACTGGATATGGAGCTGCTATTAAAACTGGCAAGGTAAGAAACAGGGTAGGTGAGTTTCTCCCATCCCTAATTTTTTAAAAAAGTGATTTTCTTGGAATCCTGAAGATTTTTGGAAAAAAACAAGTTTTGAAAACATATCTCAATATACGGCAGGTTGTTTCCACACAATGCCAAAGCAGCTGGAAGAAAAATGAAAAGTTCAGATTAGAAATTTTATTTCTAGATAAGTGGAAATAAAATTTTAGATTTTTATTTAGATTTTATCTAGATATTTGTTTCCTCCACATCTCCATCATGTTCAATTTCTAAAATTTAGATTTGCATCTAAATTTAATCTTTTTCTGTCAAAAATAAATATCAATGTTCGTGTATTAGTTTGTTAGAATGCTATAGCGAAGTAGCACAGACTGAGTAGCTTAAACAAGAGAAATTTATTGTCTCACAGTTCTGGAGACAAAAAGTTTAAAATCAAGGTGTCAGCAGAATTGGTTCCTTCTGAGGGCTATAAGGGAAGGATCTATTCAGAGTTCTGTCCTTGGCTTGCAGATGGCTGTCTTTTCCCTGTGACTCTTCACATTGTCTTCCTTCTGTGTAGGTCCTGTGTGCAAATTTCCCCTTTTTATTAAGACACTAGTCATATCAGGTTAGAGCCCACTCTAATGTTTTCATTTTATTAATAACTTGGTTACCTCAGAAAAGACCCTATCTCCCAATAAAGTCAGATTCTGAGGTACTGGGGATAAAATCTTCAACATATGAATTTTGGAGGGGACACAGTTCAATTCACAACAGCAGATATATAATGTGAAAACATGAATGAGGTGTGGTTTTTTTTTTTTTTTGAGATAGGGTCTTGCTCTGTTGCCCCGGCTAGAGTGCAGTGGCATCATCATAGCTCACTGCAACCTCAAACTCCTGGGCTTAAGCGATCCTCCTTCCTCAGCCTCCTGAGTATCTGGGACTGCAGTCATGTACCACTGCGCCCGGCTGAGTGAATGCGTTTTTAAGAGTGAATATTTCAACTAAATTTTTTGATTACCCTTATGAAATCAAAGAATTAAGTATAATATGTTAATTACCACTTGCTTCTAAATTTCCTTGAACAAAATCTCAGACATAGAACATTCCTTCCCCGGGTCTCCTTGAGACTTTCCACAAAGAATTTTCTGCCAATATAAAGGTGGAAGAAAAAGGGGGACATTGGATATAGTTGTACATTATTCTTTGTCCTTTTTTTAGTGTACTTGATGTATGGGCACCAAATTAATACTTGGTTCATATACTACTTACCAAGATATTTGCCATGTTTAGATATCATTTTTCCCTGGAAGCCATGTCTTAAGACAAATCATTTGAATGAACATACATTTTTGTGTTTGCCTATGTAAAAATAGGCCAAACTTTCAATAGGGGTATACTTTGGTGGCACCCAAAGCTCCCCTTACTTTTGACGATTTGCTAGAGAAAGAGTTTGGAACTCACAAGAGTTATGCTCATGGTTATGGTTTATTAACATAAAAGAATACAGATTAAAATCAGCAAAGGACAAAGACATAGAGGGTAACCTTCAGGAGAGATCAGGCACAAGCTCTGGTTGTCCTCTCCCAGTAGAGTTGCATGGACGGTGCTTAATTCTCCCAGCAATGATCTGCGACAACACATGCCAAGTGTTGTCAACCAGGGAAGCTCAGCAGAGTGTGGTATCTAGGGTTTTTCTGGGAGTCAGTCCAGTAGACATGTATAAAACCAACACTATTGACCTCACCTGCTCAGACCCCAGTCCCCCACAAGGGCAAGCTAAGGGCCCAAAGCTGCAAGCATAAGAAAATAGGCATTCACCACGAATCACATTGTTAGCATAAACTATGTGCCTTAGCCCAGGTTCTCAGTTATCCAAAGACACTGTTATCAGGAAGGATATTTCGAGGATTCAAAAGTTATCCACCAGAAACTGGTTAAGGGCCAGTCCCGAAGATTTTTATTAAAGAATACTAAGGGCTCACAGTGATGAAATAAAACAGTAGTAAAAAGTAGAACCACAATATATTTTAAAATAATAAAATATTTTAAAATGATCTATAATTGACACTTTTACTTCAGATTGTTATTCTTCCGTAATAATGTGGCCAACTCATTATACATATTAAGTTCTACTTACCATTCCTTAGAACAGGAAGATCAAAAAAGGGGGGAAATTCTTTCTGGGGGCAGGGGTACATCTGAAGTTAACAGAAACTAGGGCCATCATCTACTTAAAGGCTCAGAGGTAGAGTGTCAGGAGGGTCAGAAACGATCACTTTACAAATAGGCAAGTAAGACGTAGGGAGACGTCTATAGTGGTACAGTTCCTCAGGTAGAAAGATCCCCCTTCAGGCTCACCATAGGCTTCCAGTGACGCAATAAAGAAGGCTAACTGAGGTCTCAGAAGACAGAACAAGGATCACAATCTTTCATGCCTACATCTAAAACCCAAAACTCAACAATCACCGAAAAATTCCACCTCAAATCTAGACAATAAAACCAGCAGATAAACTAGGAGAAAAGGCAGAATTTTCTGGCATAAGATGCTGACCATCAAGGAGTCCATCAGTAACGTTTGTCAAATGGATGCATGAATGACTCAATGATACTTAAGAGAATGACTGCATTGATTTCAAACTCTAAGTGCAGGAACTGAACTGAGAGATTAGGATGTCATTGCTGCAGTGAAAACTCACGGCGAGTGGGTGCAAACATCTCTGCAGGTCTCCGCATAAAGGTGTAGACATATCAAAACACATTCTTCCACATACACACGCAGACTGTTTCTTTAGGTAATTCCCACAAAGGGAGGAGAGAGCCAGAAAAGCAAGGGGTCTGCAAACAGGCCTTACTCACCATCAGCCTGTGCATTAAAAAAAAAAAAAAGAAAGAAACTATCACAATAACCAAGGTCCCCCTTCCTTGGGTTTCCCTGCTCAGCTCTCCCTGCTACCTGATGTAAAAGTGGATTAGGGTTATTCTGACAGGAAAATAACTTTTGGCTAGAATCCTCTTTAATATAGCATAGTACAGGGTAAAAATCCCAAAATTGATTTAACTATGTTTCCTTCCTGGAGTTACACGTGGATCATCTAATTGTCACATGGAAGTTGGACTTTAATGAAAAACAAATTTATTTACAAATGACTCAGAGTTATGGTTATTTAGAAAATGTTAGTGAGACGCCAGTTAAAAAAGATATAGCATATCTTTGTGGAGCAGAGATAATAGAGATCTCAGAGCTCACTCAGTTCTGCTCAGGGTTAACGGTTGAGGAGATGGCAAGAAGTGCAAGTTCCCAGCAAGGGCTGAATGATGTAAGCGTTTATGAAGGGTTTCATGTATCTAGCAAATACTATTTTTGTTTTGGCAAATACTCCTTTTCTCTTCTTAGGTCTTACACTGCTTCTAGGCTTCTTTGTGGCATTGTCATCAGAATGTATCATCCGGTCCTGGCTGACATCACGGCGATCTGCTGAATTTTGTGTTCCTCATACTAGAGGTGCCTTGCAGGTACCTTTTTTGGTACCCTACTGCTAACAGTTACAGGAACATTTCTCTCCACAGGTTACACCTGGTTCTACTTGTGCTGTCTTTGGCCTGGGAGGAGTTGGCCATCTGTCATCCATGGGCTGTAAGTCAGCTGGTGCTTCCAGGATCATTGGGATTGACCTCAACAAAGACAAATTTGAGAAAGCCATGGCTGTAGGAGCCACTGAGTGCATCAGCCCCAAGGATTCTACCAAGCCCATCAGTGAGGTGTTGTCAGAAATGACAGGTGACACTGTGAGCTACACCTTTGAAGTTATTGGGCGTCTTGAAACCATGGTAAGAGCCAGAATTTGGGCAGGCACAACATATCCAAGCTATTAGATATGCAGAAGGTAAAATCCATTTTCTGTAGCGTTATTAACAATCAACTATGGAAATATCTGTTTCTGAGGCAAAAACTGGGAATCACATAGCAATTTTGCCAAAAAGTCAAAAGCTTAAGAGCAGGTCCACCTGACCAATGTACAGTATCACATCATACCAATCCCACATGACTAGAGGACAAGGTAGTCACTCTCATAGATAAATTTTTGTAAGTGGTATCTTCCTTGTGTATGTGGATTTCTTGCACAGGTAGTTCCATCTCTTGAACTTTAGCAAACCAAGCATCCCAAGGTGACTCCCTGAGGAGAGAGAAGGAAGAGATCCCAAAGAAAAGGGATTATGCCAAATGTTGCAGTCTCTTCCCCAAATCCATGATATAGCCAACTTCTTACACTTTATACCTGATCTTCTTTTTCTCTCCTCTGGATTCCCTTAGAATATGAGCCTTCAACTTTCTAAACATGCCTTCTTGTGGCAGCCAGCAGCACCAGACCCCCACTTAGATCTATGAAACCAGTGCAGAGATCCTGGAACCAGAACTCCCTTGGCTGGGGGAGGGTATGGAGCTTGGGAAAATGGGACAAAGCCAATTTTGCTCAAGATTGAGTAGCAGATTAAATTTGACTATGTTTTAGTAATTTAGGAATAGGTAATCATTAATTTACAGTTATTGCCATACCCCTTTCCTAGTGAATCACTTAGAATTATATGATAGCAATAAATAGCATTATAGGTTGTATGTTTATGGAACAATGTGTGATATCGGTTATATTAATTAGGGACTATTGATTACCAGATGATACTTGGATGAACATTGATCTCTGAGAAATGTCAATATCTATTACTACAATCTAGAAAATATTCCAAAAATTATTAATAAATAACTGAATAGACTAAATACCAGAAAATGTAGAGTTAGTCTCAGAAATGTTTCCAAGAAAAGGAACTCCTTTGTCCCACACTTTAGTATGCTATTTAATTTTCAAACTAAACTTTAAAAAAAGACCCACTATGTTAATTAATTTGGAATAGTCAATTCAATTGAGTTCAGTTCAAATGATTTCCTAAGGCTTACTTGAAATAGTGTTATTGGTATGAAAATATTGCCAGATTTCTCTGTGTTTTACTGCACAGTATAATGGAAATGATGCAAAATACTGACCACATTAATTACCCCTTTCTGTCTTAAAGGGAAAATGTGTGTAGGAGTTTAATTAAGAACTAATGTTGCACTGAGAATTTTTTAAAGCAAGAAAAACAAAAGGCAGCCTAATTTAATTTCATAACTTGGAAACTGAGCTAACTACAGGAACGACTATAGTCCCTAGGTTATATCGGAGCACATGTGATACTACCACAAACATAAGAACCAAACAGTCTCTTTCATTTTAAACTCAGGTCGATGCCCTGGCATCCTGCCATATGAACTAGGGGACCAGTGTGGTGGTAGGCGCTCCTCCATCAGCCAAGATGCTCACCTTTGACCCGATGCTGCTTTTCACAGGACGCACATGGAAAGGGATGTATCTTTGGAGGTGAGGACAGCAGAGCCTCTGCACTGGGAGTGGTGGCTTTCACTCTGTTGTTTGGCAAGTGAGAGAAGCCTATTGCCTCATCACATCTCCTTAAAGGTATTTTTTCCCCAAGGATGAGCATGAAGTGATCTAAAATGCAACTATAACCACAGTAATACAAAAGATAATTATCCAATCCTTACTTGATCTAAGGCTAATATTGGTGGGCACATTTTTAGCATTAGCCTCTGCAGCTCAAGTTTCCCAAATGCCCAAATAAGAGGCCCCAGTAGTGTTTCTATTGGGATGATTTATGTGACAGGAAGTTCTGATTTAATCCATTATTCTTAATATACACAAGAATGGATGTGAAAAATAGAATTCATTCATTTCCCAGTAGCATCAGCAAAAATTCTGCACAGAAAACAAAAACAAACAAACAAAAAGGGATTGTTACATTTTATAGGAACAGTTCAGATTCAGAATGATAGGGATTACTACTTATTGATTATTACTGCTTTAGCAAAGATGGAGCTGAAGTCTTTCCCTGCAAGGCAGGTGACACAGTGCATCCTTTAATTCCTCTCCTCTGTGGGTCTCATTTTCTAGTGACTTCATCTAGAATTGCACTAGGTACTTTGGAGGCACTTTCAATATTAGAGTCTACCTTGTACAACATAAGAAAATAATAACATGTTCAAGTATTTGTTAAGAGTATAAAAAGGAAGAGAGAGACCATTCTTGAATTACAGAAGTATATAATTTAGTGAAGAATGCAAAAACAAATATAAAGGAAAAACATAAAAATAAGGTAGCTATACATATCAAACAAATTATAAGAGGAGTTATTTAGAATTTATATGTTAAAAGTTTTACATAAACGTGTTAATTTTATTTCTCAGTGACTATCCGAGGCAGTTCCTCATGAATACTAAAACTGAGACTTGGAACTATTAAGTCCTTTGCCCCTAAAGTTCCCAAGTTGAGAGTTGGGGTTTAAAGCCGGTCCACGGGAGGCCAAAGCACATTCTCTTTCCTCAACCTTACTTGAATCACAAAAGCAAGAGTATGGTTGGTATGGATGAGGTTTTTTTAAGAGAAGATTCCTTGGAGTAAATAAGATTTGAACTGAGGAACAAAACACTAAGAGATATAAGTTGAGTCTCCTCACTTCGACTGTTTGTGTGATGTGGGGAGACTACAGATTAATCAGGGCTATTAGAAGAAAAATTCAGTTTTCAACAAATATTTATTGAGTGTACACTAAGTCCAAGGTGTCATTCCAGGAGCTGGGAATATAGCAGAGGTAAAACCTACCAAGTCCCTGCTCTCAGGAAGTATGAGAATCCTCTCGTTTTAGAGTAGAGAGAATCACAATAAAGACGTCAATGCAGAGTGCACCGTATGGTGACAAATGTGAAGGAGAGAAATAGAGGAAGGGCAGTAGGTAGTCCGGGAGGACCAGGGAGAGGGGAGGGAACGCTGTTTTGTAAAGTTCAGGGAAGGCCTTCCTGATAACGTGACATTGGAGCAAAAACATAAAGGAAATGAGCTATTCAGAAACCCTGGGAAAGCACATTCCAGGGAGAGGGCATAGTAAGTACAAGCGAGTGTTAGCAAGTGAGAACAGTGAGAAGGCCAGCGTGGCCACGCCAGAGTGAGGACAGAGGACCAGCAGCAGCTGGGGTCAGAGGGCCAGATCACTGGGGCCTTTTGGCCACTGCGGGATTTGGCGATTTTATTCTCAGTGAGAAAGGAAGCCACAGAGGCTTTTGAGGGAGGTGTGACCGGATCTGACTTCCATTTTAATTCTCTCCTCTGGCTGGCTGTTCTATGGAGAGTATTCCATATGGGACCAAAAGGCACAAGCAGGGGACCATGGAAGAAGCTTCCAGAATGCAGGAAGGAGGTGATGGTGGCTTGGAGAAGTGATGGTGCTGGTGAGAAGTGGTCAGATCCTGGATGTATTTTGAAGATACAGACAACAGAATTGGCTGAAACCATCATTGTGTGACAGGAAGAATAGAATGCAAGATTACGGGCCCAAGCAACAGGGACGATGGAGCCATCATCATTTGTTAAGACAGAAGACTGTGGGAGGAACAGGTTGGGGGCTAGGGTGGAGGCGGTAGAAATCTGGAGTGGTTTGGGGCAGGTTATGCTTGTATGCCTGTCAGACATCTGAGCGGAGATGTGAGGTAGGTGATTGGACACATGAGGGTGGGGTTCACGTAGAGGTCTAGGATGGAGATGGAAACCAAAGTGTTTTAAGCAGAGTGTATTAGAGCCATGAGACCAGAGATCACGATGCAAGTAAATGTAGGTGAAGAGGAGAAAAGGTCCAGGGATCAAGCCCCAGGGCACATCAGAGTTAGAGGTCTGGGAGATGTGCAGAACCCAGCAAAGATGTCTGGAAGGAGCAACTAGTGAGGAAGGAGAACAACAACAATGATCATCTGGAAGCCAAGTGGACAGACTGTTTGAGGAAAAGGGAGCCACTGGCTGTGTGCAATCCACCCGATAGCTCCTGTAAGACCAGTCTGAGAATTGACCATTGTCTGTGTCAAAATTGAGGTCAAGGACGCCCTTGACAAGACCTGCTGCAGCAGACAGGTAGGGGCAAGGTCCCAATCGGAGTGGGCTCAAGAGAGAATGAGAGGAAAGGAACCGGAAGCAGAAACGGTGAGCTGGACACAATTCTTCCTCTAAATTAAAGAAGTTTTTCTTCCACAGGAGCAGAGATATGGGGCAGCTGGGAAAAGTACTGTGGGGCGGGTGGG